>JAMKCH010006230.1:0-32493 GCA_023653785.1 Ophioderma brevispina
TATTTTGATCTACAATACAAACATAGACAATACTTTAAACCTCAAAGCTTGTCACCGATATCGCTTCCTTCACATGGTATGATTCATTCAACTCCTCCAGAAACTTATACATGTATCAAGTTAATTTATTTTTCAAATGATTTGTATGAGTGATGAGGACGTAGAAACGTTAAGAGGGCATCGATGGTAAAATTGTAAGGTCATGCGCCATGAATTGGGGGGGAAAACGCGTTACATGCTCCAAAATAGAAAAATAGGCATGTTTCCAAAATCAAATGCATTTATCTAATTAACGGTTTGTCAGACATCAATAAAAGTATATATATTTTAAAATCTGAGAATGTAAGGAAGATAACTATCTCACTTACAAGTTAGTATATAGGGTGCTGTAAACGTTATACAGGGTGTAACAATAACATTTCCGAAGAAAAAGTGGTCAACTTGAACGCATTGTAAATTTGACTATGGCCATGTGTCTTAAGGTGGGCACCTCTTTCGTGACGCACAGATTTGTTAGTGGAGAATCATCAATTTCCAAGTTTTGTACAAAAAATGTGTCTTGTCAACATCGTAACTGTACAAAAGCATACATTTTGGAAAGCTTATAAAATAAGGATTACAATGGCATCAACACAAACTCAATATTCAGGGTGTACAAGTAGATATACAGGGTGTAACAAGTAAAATTTTCTATAAAAAAATAGGGGTTGCCCTGTGAAATTTTAATTTCCTTTCAGAAGAATCTGATGCTCTTGGGGACCACAAAATTGAAAAGAACACTAAAAGAGCTTTCAGAAAATATATAGTTTGTATAGGGTGTAGTAAATCCTTACGTGTGTACAGGGTGACTTAAATAGCCTTCGTTATCAAAACGCTAATTAATGCAAATTTTATTTACTACTGTTAATTAGTTCATTCCTTTGCTTTAAACTAATGTACATATTTGTACTTACTTGATGCCATACATTTGAATCTTTGTTTTGATGATTTTTGGCCATTTAGATATCACTTTACAAAATATTAGTGTATGCTATATTTAACACAGAGGTCTATGGGAAAAACCATCTTGCAGCTCGTTATTTTGCTTATTAAAAGTTAGATCATTACCTTTTTCCATGTTTTTAATTGCTGCAATGTTCAAGATTAAGTGTACATAAAAAAATATCCATGCTACATCAAATAATAATTAAAAATAATGTTTTTCATAATTTTGCTCAGCAAACTTGGGTTTTCCCATAGAGTTTCTATGATACCGTGTCCAAATATCCGTGTCCCAATATGCGCCACTCTGCATGCTCGTTAGCATAATTAATCATAAAATCAATTAACATTAATGGATAAGGCTGGTTTTGGTGTCAAAAGAAAGAAGAAAGAACATGCTTTAAATGATATAAAAATAAAAGCTGTAGGTGTTCATCTTCATATAAAAACAACTAAAATTATTTCATTTTTTAAAGAGAAATGTCACGCCGCCATCCTACAAGTACTCCCACATTGAGACACATGGCCCTATTTCAATTAATTTCAATCTGTCAACTTTAGGTGTGTTGAGGATACTGTAGACTTTCAAACAAACTTGTAGTTACAAACTTATTTTGTCTAACCGATGTACAGGGTGCTACAAAAGTACATAATTTAATGACAAAATTAAAGCTGTTGAATTACCTCAATTGTTTTGTAATATTACCAAAACTTATAGTTGTTTCAGTCCCCACATCCAAATTAAACAAAAAGGGGGGAAAGTTAAGTAAAAATGCAAATTATGTGGGTTTTACATACAGGGTGATCCAAAATTACAAAAAAGTGGCGATGTTAAAAGTGTCAACCATAAGGAGGTACATAACTGTGATTCTCAAAGATATTTGTAGCTACAGTAGTTAAATTGTAATTTAAAAAAAAACAATGACATATAAATCAGCTCAGTATCTTTCTTTTGTTTGAAAGTCGTAAAATTTTGCCTCCACCATACCGCCACCCCGATATTACTTTACTCAAATGTTGCAATTGTAAAGAAGGTAAATGAATTCCAAAAACTGAAACTCTGTATGTGCAGCTACATAAATTATCAACAAAATGATATATAAATCAACTCAACAGTATGTCCAGTTCTTAAGTTACACAAAAAAATAACGGGAAAATATTGAAAATGTAATGGCGCCACCTTTTCCTATATGCCGCGATCTGGGGTTTATTAATTTATTAATTGACAGGCCTACCATTTTAATGTATAAAACTTGGAGGATTTTTAATGCTTTAAAGATTAAAATTTAATTTTGGGAATACAAAAAGACTTGTAAAAGTATAGTCCACAAATAAAATTTATGCATCAGAGCTACATGAGTTTGCCACATTTGAAGGACCACCAGCTGCTCATATTGTTCCGTTTTAATTATAATTAATTAGCAAAATTAATTACCAATATTACACTAGCTTTTATTTGTAGCCAGATAAATACCCAACAAATTGATATATAAACCAGCTCATTTGCATACTTTGTTCTGAGATATTTTTAAAATAAACTCAAGATGCAATTAATTACAAATTCCCTATACTTTAACACATGCCTCGTCCGTAGGCAGCTCATCCGTAGCACCACCCTCTCTTACCCTGACTGACTCAAATTACGATAACTCAAAAAGTAAAAAATAGCACAAAATTGAATCTGCTACCATTTTAAAGTTAGATAAATTCCCTTTAAAATGAAATATAAATCACGGACTACCTTACTTGGTTCTTATGATACAATTAAAAATGTTTGTGAAAATGTAACGCCACCTCATCCTCATTTTCTATACCCCGACTCACTGCGCATGACCCTAACTGAATTTTGTGGGATTCAATATTATTTATTAATATCTATTCTGCAGTCAATAACTAACCAGATTTCTTCTTGACACTGATTTACTTCGCTGAACGCCGTTCATTTAATGTGAATCCGTGAACAAAGCGCCAACGATTTAAACCGATTACTTGATTCAAACGACTATAGCTCAGTTTATACCTAACCGATGTGAATTCTCTTTTGCAGCAACTTAAAGATAATGAACTAAGCTTTCAGGTGGTACCACATATGTTAGATATATATATTACTTAAAAATTCAAAATGGCGGACACAATCATGGTCACGTTTTGTTTTTGTTTTTTTACTCACCTTGTATTTAAATCACTGATATTTATTTTTATATCCTGTTTATGTTACTAAAATACTATGTTTAAAGGCCGACTCAGATCCAAATATAATTTGTGTGTGTGTGTATTAATTGAAAATAGTCAAATAAAATTAAAGATATTCACCAAAACTGCTCCATTTCAAATTCTCAGATGGATCAGATTTTTTTTATGCAATAAACCTTAATGTGTGGCATATCAGCACCATGGGATACTATTTTGCTACAAAGGATTATGAAGGATATCGATTTGAGATGTAAAGGAAAGAACGAAGTTAGTGTGTTTGAAATGTGAGATGTTGCAAAAAAAAAATATGACCTGAGTTTTGTGACCCGACCTCCAAATTTCGTGTGTTGATGTGTATGTGTGAGTCATTAACAATTTATTTATTTATACATTAAAAAGGGGCATTTCGTGATCCACAGCTTTGTCCCCCACTTACCTAAAAAAGTTGAGATTTTTATACCATTTGAACCGTCGACCTATGCTAAGTATAGTACGTGTGCCTAATCTCAAAATTCAATAGAATCTGGAAGAAATTGGTAATTTTGTATTTTCTGTCCGAAAACGGACAGAAATTACCACACAGTGTTCTATGAAATATAAACAAAACTGAATTGCTAGTATCACGAAATGTACCTCTTATTTCCTCTTATTTTGTTTATCAAGTTTTTGTATGTGATTGTTTGTCCCCGTGTTCATAATTTGAAACACTTCTATTAAAAAATGACTTCTGACATTGTGTCTGTTAACAAGGAAGGATGGAAGCCGCTTCCGGGCTTGAATGAATGCAGAAACTGCATTATTCTTCTTGTGATTTTTGTAAATGAAAACTGAAACAATTCGATTACGAAGTAGTCTATGTTAGATCGTCATTTTGGCATATTCTTCAATTAATTTTGTCTAATTGATTTTTGTTAAAATGGATTTTTTTTAACCATTGTTCTAGATACCCCAAGAAAGCTACAAGAAGCATTAAATTGGAGGTCTCAATGACAATCCTATATACTTACTTGCACAGCTGTTAATCTCCATACACGGGCCCGACAGCTTTGCTCCCCTTCCGAAGCATGAGGTACTTTCATAGTACGTTTGCCTAATTACGAAAGAACCATGGGGAGACCGACAGTTGACTATTTAATATATAGATCTTTACCAATTAAATCCACAACTGTTCAGAACCCAATTAAATCCCCCAATTCTGTCCCCCCCTGGCTCACTTTTTTCACATCACAGCCAGCCACCAGTCTTTTCAGTCTTCCGGATACATGTATCTTGTGAATAATTCGAACTAATCATTTCTAACTGTGCTAAAAAAACTGCAACAAAGCTTTTTTTAATGTACATTTTAAGCTGTTTATGTGCACCCTAAATATGGATTTGCTATACAATAAACAATATTAACCACATGTTTCTGAACGTGGGTTTCATCAGAGTTCATCAGTCCTTTTTAATTTCATATACTTTGGGGGCTCTCCCTCATGAGTCGGGTGGATATGGTCCAAATTATGCCGTGACCGTTAAGTTGAGTATGGACACAATTTTTTTGCTGAAAATGATAGATTAGGGTGTGTAGAATAACAATCTGCCGGGTGCCACCTGGGCATCCTTGAGCATTTTGAGAAATCCAAGATGGCGTCGCTATAAATGATAATTATCTATTCAACCCTATATTATCAAACTATGGAGTTACTAGATGTACTATAACTATAGGATCCAATGAACAAGTGTATGGCACTTGTAACATTAAGTCATACTTCAAATTCAAAATGGAAGCCAAATCCAATAATTGTTTAAATATGCTATATAACAGCAAATACCTGCGACAAAAAATATGATCACTGCAAGTACTTGATTCCTTTGTTAGACACAATAAATGTATTTCTGATACTTTAAAGTTATAACATGACGTCAATCAATATGGAAGCCAAAAACGTAAATATCTTTAAAAATACTTGACACAAATTTCTAAATATTACCTTCAAGTATAAATTATTGTGTCAATGAAACAATTAGAAATGTACCTATGATCATAACCAAGTGATACCAGGTAATCCCGAAATAAAAATGGGTCAAATTATAAATTGAGTGCAATATATGTGAAAAAATGTAATTCCTATGGTATTTTGACAACTTTGCACCATATTAGTTTTATTTCGATTATGGCGCATTTAAAACAAATTGAAATGTATGTTGTACATTGGTTAGGATCAAAGGTACATTTTCTAATGTCATTGACACATTGATTTCGATTTAAAGGCTGTAATAAATTTGTGTCAAGTATTTTTTGAAGATGTTCACGTTTTGGCTGCCATATTGATTGACGTCATGTTACAATTATAAAGTATCGGAAATACATTTATTGTGTCTAACAAGTAACAACATAACCTAAGTACTTCACGTCTATTTTTATCGCAGGTATTTGCTGTTATAGGGCATATTTTAAAATGATTGGATTTGGCTTCCATTTTGAATTTGAAGTATGACTTAATGTTACAAGTGACATACACTTGTTCACTGGATCCTATAGTATATCTAGTAACTCCATAGTTTGATAATTTAGGGTTGAATAGATAATTATCATTTATGGCGACGCCATCTTAGATTTCTCACAATGCTCAAGGATGCCCAGGTGGCACCCGGCAGATTCTTATTCTACACACCCTAATCTATCATTTTCAGCAAAAAATTGTGTCCATACTCACTGTACGGTCACATGAAGGTTCTACCTGACTATCTGTACAAAATGTCAAATAGGGAACCACCCTTTCTGTTGAGTAAAATCTTAGAAAAAGTTGAGTAAACCTTACACAAAGCGGAGTATATTTTACCCAACAATGCCTAATACTCAACTTTGACTATGATGTTACTCAACAGAAAGGGTAGTTCCCTTTTTAATGGGCCGGGTCATTCCATGTCAAAACACCTTTTAAGAAAGATATCCGAGTCACCCACCTAGATCTTCTTGTTATTTCTCTAAAATGTTGCCCTTATAGTCAAACTAGTAAAGGTTTGTATATAATTGAGGACTGTATTTATACGGCTATCTGGAGGCCCGCGAAATTAATACGCATTTGCGCAATTCACTTTTTTCACTTGAATTGTGCAGTTTGGGTCACAACAGTTGATATAAATTTAGTAATGTTGGATTTAAAGCAGCTATATTTAAGAAACTATTGGCCACCAAAGATAGCATTTTACAAAAATGCTCAATTTTGTGGGAAAATGGCACCCCCAACCAAAAGTTTCAAGGGTCGTCGTGAAAAAAACGAAATGACTCACGAACCTGAAACTTGGTAGACTTTATTAGTTTTTAGAACTATAGGCCTAAGGGCGACATTTGATAGAAATAACAAGAAGATCTGAGGGGGTCACCGGGGACCCCTAAGTGAATTGACGCGGAATGATCCTAATCAACATTAAATCAACACATCAAACTTGGGTTTTCTAGCACATTTTTGCGAAAATGTCCAAAATGCACACAATTTACCAGTATTCAGGATCCTTTTTTCGACCTAAAAAACAAGCATACAGCCTTTTCCCGCTTTTTCGATAAATATTCACAAAATGTATCGGGCTAGATTCTTTTTGCACGGTCCGTCGGATAAGACCAAGCCAACTACTATTTTAAAATTTGAATTAAAAAACCAATCCAATCTTTCTTTCCTCATTTTCTCTCTCCTTCCCTCTCTCATCCCCCTTCTTGTTCTCTCTCTCTCTCTCTCTCCCTCTCTCTCCCTCGCTCTTTCTTTCTCTTTCTGTCTCGGGCTCTCGTCTGTTTTCCAAGATTTCCTTGACTCAGTTTTGCATATTTCCTTGCTCCTCCCTCTACCGTTCTACCGTGTTCTCATGCAATGACAGACTAGGCTACAAGATTTACCTATTCAGTTTGTTGGATAAAATATTTTATTATTAAATTATGGCCAGAATTCCCCTTCATGATTTAACGTCTTTCTGTAATCACACTTTCAGTATATGCATAATTCATTCAATGTATACTGTGCAGGCCTATGCCATTTAAAATAAATCATTTTAGCAAGCAGTAAGTTCGTGAACTTTGAGGATTATCCACGAAATTGTGTCCATAGTATTTTTTTTATTTAAATTTGTTTAAACTTTTTCAAGCTTTAGTGATGGAAATGAAAACACACAGGAAAGGTATGACAGAATAAATTTCATAAAAATTGATGCATGTTTAGAAAAAAAGTGCATAGCATTAGAAGACTGTACGCATTTTGAATTTACAACTGGAAGTTCATTTTTGGCATTTTAGTTAACAGATTTGACCTAATAAAAACGAGGTTGGCAATTGATTAACGCAATTATTTCAATTTATGAAACTCATGTCCACAAGACTGCTTATACTTTTTGAAGGACATGGCGGGTGTTTTTTTTTTCGCTAGCCTGGGGAACTATTCCTGTAACACAAGATTTATTATCACCAAAATCCACAAGGTCGTACGTAGGTTGAATGCATTCAAAATGCTGAGTTGGCTGTATTGTGGCCTTAATGCAGCGGATAGAATTCTCTCATGTAAATATCTACATGCACATACCTCCTCTGTGAGCATGGTTGCTCTTGTTATCTCGATTATTACTAAAGTTACACTTTAAATGGATTTCATATTTAGTGTCTAACTTAAATGTATGGATAAGTTTAAGATTCAAGAAAGAAAATGGTCTATAATGAATGTCTCTTTTGGGAAGACTACAATGCATTAGGATTCTATCATGTGGGATTCTTGGTTACGGTCCAATTTCCATGGTTTTTTTGATTGGGTAATACATGTTAAAGGTTATGTCAAAATAGGTGACGACATTTTAAAAACGAAAGGAAGTCATAAATAGCACTATTAATCCATTCTTTTGGTAAATCATTTCAAAATAATAACTACGGCAAAAATTCTGGGACGATACCACCCGAACAAAGGCCAAAAACAGAACTTAAAGGGGAGCCCGCCACGAATTTAAGGTAAGAAGGTTTAATGTTGATAGATTGGCCTTCACTCCAAACCTGCATCTGTTAAAGTCGCGCCATATTTAAATCCGTATTGAAACGAGAGCTAAAAACGTGATTTTGTTAACCCCCAAGAGTACGTGTAATATTAATATTTGGTCGAACCAAAATGGGGCACATTTTCGCCTCATAACTTCCCAAACAAACATCATTTGGCTCTAAGATTCACAGGGTAATGAGAAAAATAGTTTAGCTTTCTTCTGATACCAAACCGTTGACCACTTCCGGTAAAATCTGGGGCTTCTGGGGACGAGGCTATTAGCGATCGGGGCCATGGACCTTTAAGGGTTTACTGTAAAAATGATCACTAGGGCTACCTGGAAATTTAATGACAACAACAGAGACTAATAGTGCCAGCTAATGGTACGTAAAAAGCATGCATGAAAACACAATTATTGTGCATATTTGGCACGCCAACTATGTTGTTTTAGTACTTTCGGAAACTTCATCGAAATGAATTTCCAAAACGAATGTTAAAAAAGGTGTACTTGTGATCCGGGATTCATTTTTGTTTGTGTTTCCATTTTATATGTACCGAGAAAAGGTTATTCCAAAATTCAGCTTGATCTGACAGTGGTTTGATATGAGCAAATACAAATTACGAATTTCTTCCAGAGTTGTTCGAAATATTGCCACATACTTTACTTATAGGCACAACAGTCAGATGGTATAACAAATTCAACTTTTAGGTAAGTCGGGGAGGACGCGGCTGTGGATCACGAAAGGCCCCGTTTTAAGATCAAATCCTAAATGTCGTCATTTGAATTAAGATACGATACCAAATTTTCTAAGTGACATCAGCGCGTTTTTGGTGGCGCACTAGTAAGCCGTGCGCGCTGCTTTAAAGCAGGGCGTTAGTTTTGAAAAGGCTGACGCACTGTGCGTACTAGGTTTCGCATCCTACAAACACAAAACGCACGCGTGACCTTGAATTGCCAGGCATTTCAAGCCACCCGAATAAAGGTGACAAATCGAAACTGCGCTAGCGAATGCAGAGGAGCGTTATTGAATCACCTCGAACGAAACTCGAAACTGGAACAAAGTATAGATGTGCAAAGGACGTTCTATAGGCTTTATCAGTCCCCTGGCATTTATCTTTCTCGAGTCAGTGACGTCAACCGCGTAAAGACAGATGTTTTCGTGAACATTTTCGCACCGCCTTCGTACCCGCGCGGGGTATGCCCAGTGGTGTACCCAGAGGGGGGCAGGTCAGCTACCCCCTTGTGGGAGAAGCTTCCCCCTTTGCCCCCACAGAAGAAAGAAAAAGGACGTGAATAGGCCGATAAGTGCATAGTGAATTCTGTGCTGTGCGTGAATTTATGCACACATGTTCATTCGGTTGAAAACAACATAGGCATATGACATACTAACAAAATTTGAACATAACTTGCCCCCCGGAAAATGTGTGTGCCACCCCCCCCCGAAAAAAAGCTGGTTACGCCACTGGGTATGCCAGAGCTTTAAATCGTCACGACGCCTACGTTTAAGTGCTGCGACTTCGTGCGTAAAACAATGACGTCACTGCCTCGAGGAAGGTAAATGCACTATTGGCGTATTGTCGTGGTGAAACGGCATAACCAAGAGTCGGGTTTGCATGTTGGGATTTGAAAAAAAAAAACATTTATATGTTATGATAACACGAGCGTATTAGGCCTATGTTTCGTTGCAGACCACAACTACACCCTAAGTTTATGACAACACGGCATGTAGAAAGCACAGAAATGGAATAGGGCAAAATTTTATTTAAAAACCGCAGATTGTAAGATGTTTCGCCATTAGACATCTCGCTTTATTTGCCACTCAACTAAAAATAATAAAGGGTCAACGGCATCAACAAAAAACAAATAGCCATATCTATGTCTAACTAGGCATACTAAAAAGTACAACGTTCAGTGTTGAGCACTCAAATTTCATGGATAAACCGTTTGACTTAATGACCTTTGACATGAAACTGATTAATAAAAACAGGCAATGAGTAAGTTTATTAGAACCCTACTACGAAAGGAGTGCACAAAATACTCATAAGGCCCTATCCCATGATAAGATATCCCATGCCCTTTTGTCAAAGCAAAAAACAGATGTCGATTCAGGTCATATTACTATCGACTAGAGAAATGTTCAGCCTCGAATACCCCCCGTAGGGTATCCCTTGTGAAGGAGTTCACCAGATCAGATAGATAAAAGAAATGCACGGGATTTCACTTAACGTTGTGTTGTTCAAATATTTAAAGTAAAGTGGTCAAGATTAGAAGCAAACAATCTGCATTACAACGAATACACTATGAGAAATTTTTAAACCAAAAGGTGCGTGTCCGTGATTGTTCTTTAAAAACATTTAGACCCACATCAAATTTGCCTTTAATGTAATACGGCTTTAACCTCCTAGTTATAAATCGATGCAATAAGCGAAGTTCTATCGGTATTTGGAAAACTTTTTAAAATAATTTAATGACGGGTCACGTTCACTTAAAAAACAACCTAAGAGAAAACGATAGAGAGAGAAGAGAGACAGGCGACAGACAAAAGGATAGAGAGACGGACAGGCAGATAGGGACAGAAAAATAAAAAGAGAGAAGAGAGAGCTAGTTCGACCTGTAATAAAAACACATGCTTTCAGTTCAGTCTGTCCAGGGAGTCCGTACAACTATCAAGTAATTAGCTTAGCTTACAATTATTTTAGAAATAAGTATATACATACATTAAACGACCCAGGTTCCTGAAGTACGTGAGCTTGTAATTTATTCTTTTGCTTTAAAATATCTTTAGGCTTATCAAACAATTTTACAATTTTACCAAAAAATGTTAATTATATTATAAAGTAATTATGCAAGCTTGAGGTAGGTAGAGACCAGTTTTGGATAGGCAGAACAGCTGAGCACGCCACATGCAATGCAATACATCGTTGTAGGCTGCATGTAGTGGCCTAGACTTGATCATCTTGGGATTTGACATAAAACATGCTGATAATGCTTTCGCTACGACAGACAACGTGGCAGCCAGGAAAATAACCCAAAGGCGAAACTCGCGAACTCAAACTAATCTGTACAGACATTGAACATAACACGCTTAAACTTAAAGCTTAACGTACATATACTTAAAATAATAATATAATTCAGTAATATTAATAAAGGAAAGTATTGCATACGGAGTATTGAACTTCCCTTGAACCGCTATAGATTTAAGTTGAGACATCAACAAACCATAGTCTTCTCTAAAAAAAAAAAAGATAGGAAACGGGGAAGGTCAGATAGATTGTCAAGCTGTTGGGTCATAGGACAAGCATGTCTTGACAATTGCGCTACAGTAAGTGCAGATAAAAGAAAATGGGAGGTGATCCAAGATATCAAATCGGAATCGGATAATCAAAATGTTCAGGCACAGGTAACCGGGTGGCATGGAAATTACCTATGTACCACATTAAACGGAAAGAAACGGTCACTAATTCTACATTGTTATTAAGGGAAGGCCTATAGTAGCTAGCCTTGTAGACCTTCATAGACAGACGCCAATCCGCGCACATGCAGCCTAATGCAGAGTGGTCAAGGAAAAGTTTATACTAAGCATCAAATAAAGAGAATAACATTGTGCCGACTTTAATGATGTTGCCATGAATTTTATTTAATTGAGGAATGAATTGTCAATTGATGAATGAAGAAAAGGTGTTGATTTGTTTTTTTAATATTTTTGTTTGACTTTTTTTATAACATTAAAAAAAGTCAAAAGGACGTGACATTGACAGTCGTAAAATCACATGTGGTTGTAAAGAGTAACTGTAAAGAGTTACTGCCAACAGGCTTTCTGACTTCGGCGTCTAAAATACGACCTATCATAGGTATCCCCGACGTAGGCCATTGGCAACAATTTTGATTCTAGACTACTAGGTACAAGGTACTACTACTCTGACAGGGAAACCTGAATGACCCAAGCGACCTTGCATGCGTGACAGCGCAGTCCATGATCTTATTGGTAATTTTAGAGATTTTGTTTATCGTTCGTAATCACTGTTAATCTTGATTTGGTCGTTTTTCGTTATTTTCTTGTAATTTTAAATGTTATTGGGTAGTTGGCCTTAAAATATCAATGTATTTGCTGTTTACTCGTGAACTAGATCATGAAGTCATGAAAAGTATTGAACAGATATCAATTTAACTTACTTGTGCTTGGGTTTTGGTAAATTCCAACGATTCAAATATTTCCTTCATTTCTAAGCAACCGCATGTTGTTCAAACAAGGATTATTTATCCTGGTGATGTTGTTAAGAACTTTGAGGAAATGAGATTTCTTACCATGGGGAAGATTTACTGTCCTGCTTTGAGAAACTGCTGCTAAAGATGACAGAAAAATAAGAAGAGTTCCAACCCAGCCCCGATAACACGGGCTAAGCAAAAGTGTCCGTTCCATACCACGTCCTTTTTGGCGTCTTTCCAGCTTGGTAGTATCTCACTCCAACTACGACATGAGTGCAATTTTTTTGTAACTGCAGTCAATTCTGGCAAACGCTGTATTATTCACCTCTTGGATTAAAACCCTGAGCTGGTTGGCTTCTAGCTTGCACAATTTCAAAGCCAGATGCACAACGACTCTCTTAGGTTGCCAATCCGTCGGTAACCCACACGAACGAACGACTCTTGCTCTCCTCTCGACAGTTCACTTCCTTCCCGGTTAAGACCAAACAAACTTTCAAGTTTGATCGAGAAGAAATACCATACGTTTCCAACGATAATGCTTACTCTTTGAGACCTGTTTGCCGGAATCACAACTCAGGAATTTCAACCGGACTAGACCTCACATTTTTCTCATTGGTGTGATCGCGTTTGATGTCCTAGCTTGCCATGCATAACACCTGAATCATAATCACACAGAAACTCCACACCTATGTTTGACTAGATGTTTGCTGTAAAATGATTTTTTACACCTATGCAAATGAGCAATTCAATTAATGTTCATGACACTTTAATTACAAGTTTAAAAAAAAAGTGGAGTTTTTGGATCTCGTCGCAGATATAAACACAACTTTCCGCAAAACTTGGAACATTCCAGTGTCATAACCCTGAACTCCGCCCTTTATATGCCCCTTGCTGATAGTAGTTGTGCTGAGTTAGATAGTTTAGTTTGTGTGTGTTTACAGTAACCTAACAAGTAACATCATATCTGGAATCAGCGATATCAATTTGGGTTTTATTATAATGTGTATCCGAAGGAATCTGAAGTTGTAAAAATGTGCACGTGGTTATAAGCATGTCTTGTAAATTAATATAAAACAATGGTATGCTATTCTCACAGCAACACACCCGTACCCATACATGCACAATATATTATAGACCTATTGTATTCATTGGTCTTTTTACAATATATTTCTATTTTCGACACCAAAAGCTACCAAAGAATGTATATAGTGTTTAACTATGCCATTACTTTGTAATTTCCCTCTTTGTACTTGATACAGGGCTGTACGATCAACAACTGTTTTGTGTTTGTTTGGTTTTTTTTTTATTCAGTGACATATATAATAACCTAAGAACAGAATATGTAAACGACGTTTGTACATTTCCTGGATCATATTTTATGCACTCTGATTGAAGGACATTAATAACTAAACGCGAGTAAAGAATCACTTGGGCTTGAAGCGGGCTCGACCCGGCGACCTCTGGATTGGGATATCCATTGCTGGTTTTCCCTAATTGCCACCCTCATCTTTAGCTCTGGATCAGCTAACGTATTTTTATGTACTGCCGTATCAATATTGATGCAACACCCATGAAATTTTTTAGTAACCCTAAGAACGAAAATGGTAAACGGCGTTTGGTACATTTAATGGATCATATTTGATGCACGCTAATTAAAGGACTATTCCAACTAAACATTAGTAAAGAATCATATATATGATATATATATAATTAGGTATGACGAACGCCAAGCCTGTAGGGTGCCAACCCCAGGTCGCCAAGAGAGAGAGGAGATAGATAGAGATAGTAAAAGAACGAAGGGAGAAGTCCCACCAGTGAATAATATAGTAACAAGAAATCACACGCAAGTAGGTAGTGATTATGCAGGCAGAGTAGTGCTTTCTACTATATATATATAGCATATATATATTTAAATATATATAGATTATATAGTATATATATAATTAATATATATATATAATAAGAAGATATATCATATATATATATATATATATATAATTAAAAATTCAAAGTTTAGACAAACTTCTGCATGAATTGAAACTCAGAGTAACGACTTCATTGCCAGAAGGTTCTAAACTTTGATTTTTAATTCTCTCTCTCTTAATTGAGATTGACATCTATTCAAAGGATTCAGTCTGCCTGATAAATATGTCGTTAATTTTATAACCCTTATCGCACCTATTGGTTTTTTTTTTTTTGGAGACCTGAGCTTGTTATTTACTAATGAATACGTTTGGGAGACATTTAACTGTTCTCCCTAACGTTTCCTTAGAATTGCGGTTTATTCCTTCAAAAGAATGAGATATAATTTATGCAATGAGGGTATCCACTAGATAAAAAGGATATGAAATATTAAGTATTTAAATAACTAATAGACTCATTAGAAGCTAATGATTATTCCACGTCTCCTAATATACCATTTGTATATTTATTTATATTATATATATTCATATAGATATATATATATATGATTTATTATATATATATATAAGAGATATAATATATATCTATATATATATAAAGTAGATACTTTCGAGAAAAAGAGGAAAAACTGATGTTTGTGTCAGTAGGTTTATAATGATTGCATCTTAAGTTTATTTTGGAACCATGTAAGACAATATAAAAAAATAAAATCATTCAAATGTCGTCTTTATTTTTTTCTTAATTATTAAATGACTTTAATTGAAAAAGTGATGTAAGTCCTTTGCAAACAACTATTTGACCTTTTCTGAAAACCACTTTGTGCTCTTTGTGATTAAAATTGATTCAATCTTTTATCACTACATTATTCACCTTGAACTAATTGAATATCTCGTTTATTTTTTAAATTATGAACATTTATTTAAATTGGTCAAAATACCATTTTCTGTCATTTTTTTAAGTTTTTCCAAAACAAAATAACTTATGTTAATTAAATTAGTTTTTTCACACGTGTGTGTGTGCGTGGGTGTGTGTGTATGTATTCACTTAAAGTATTTATTTATTGCCATATTTATGGATTTAATTGCACATTAAGTAAGCTAAACAAACTAATTTTGTAAATTGAGCTATTCTCATTCATATAGTGTTCTCTTCTCTTCGGATACTATTTTGTCAGATTGCGCTTTCGGTGAGAATGTATATAGGATTCTATTTTAACTTAATAGCCACACTAATATACGTTTATAAATTACAGGTAACTATGATTTGCATTAAAGAAAGAAAATAAGGGTTATTTTTTGCAAGCAATGCTTTATTCTGGTAGATAAGACGCTAAATGTGTCATGGAGCTGTCATGCTGCGCCTGACATGACGCATTTGCTAGCCAAAAGTAATAGAAAGAAGAAGAAAATAAATGCATATTATGTCAAACTTTAAAATACAGGGCGAGTCAGAAAAAATGCAATCAAAGGAACATTTTTTATGGAAAATTGAAATTGAATTAGACAAAATTATTATTATTTAATAATTCAGATGATAAGCTTTTTAAAATCGACCAAGCAATTAAAATGTACAGCCATTAAAGTCCATGTACCCAACCTTATACAACAAGAGGAAATTTCAAGGCATCCATACATTCTGTCATATGCAGTGATTTCATATAAATTAGACACTGAATAGATTTCTTACCCGGTATTTGGTTACAAAAATGTATTAAAAATGAAAATAAAAAGTGATTTTGATATGCTTATATTTCAATATGAAACATAGGCTGAATTTCGTATTTGATCCAATACGAAATTAGAAATTTCGGTTATTCCTTTATGTAATTTCCCACGAAATAATCAATATAGACATGTATAGAGTTGAATGAGTTTATGGGCTTTATTCCATATAGGCTTAATTGATTTCTTTCATCCAAGTCTTACACCAAGGATACACCGAAATTTCACAATAATTTTTGTACCAAAATGAAATAAATATTTCTCAGCTTAATCCTTCAGATGGGAATATTTTTGAGGGAAAGCTTCACATCAGTGCAAAATTCGGGGTTTTTCTATTTTTAGGGACATCTGATCTGATATGCATGTGAAATCTCTTGTTACACCTTTAATTAAGACCCCATGCATACGGTATTCATTACTGTTCTGCTACGCCAGCTGTAAATAAAATCTTGCATTGTATGTTTTGGGATTACGGTAAATTCTTACAGAATTAAGATCTGTTATGATCATGTATGCTCTGAATCAGAGGGTGTTTCGAACCAATCCCACAATGCATTGCAATGTACATATACTGTACTGTGCTACACGCATGCCAGTTCTTTGTGATAAAAAGTGTGGCAAGAAGTTTAAGGACTACAAAACCTTTTGGGCTAAAATGAGTGTAAAATCCAGGGTTTTTATGTGTTAATAAGAATAGGATTTTTTTGGGATTACATGACCTGGTGCATTGTAGGATGGACTCAATACACCCTCTGCCTCTGAATAATGTATGCAATGAGATTATTTAGTTTTACAATATCACTGTTATTCAAATTAAAATCGCACCAAAAGTACTACCCCAACTGGTTTATGTTGTTTAAACGATATAAAAGATGACAAAACAGTATTTTGAAAATCAAATGCCTGATGGTGTTTGTTTCAAAGATGTACTGCGGTCATATAATAATACTTTTCTGGGCATCCCTGCTCAATTTTGAAGGTTGCCATAATAACCAAACATCACTACATAGTCCTTTATGCTATATATTATATACAAACTGACAATGATTCCACGGTGCTATACGAACCGCAGATTTCACAGATTACATTAGCTTGACCAATTGGTTAAATTTATTGACTTTAAAAAAACAAAACAGAGCAGCACACATACAAAAAGAAAGCAAAACAAAACAAAATTATGAAAGCACAAAAGAATTCATATAAAATATGACGTAAGTAAACAAGTGAATCCAACTTGTTACAAGTTTTATATCAAGGTATAACGAACATTAAAAGCTGATCTAACATAATATGTAACTACCTTAATAACATCAAAATCACTAGCACACATAATTTTCACAAAATAATCCATATCAGATACATTTTCAGTGACATGAGCATAATTAATTTGAGCGAAAAATGTGGAACGAATGTCATTATAGGCAGAATATTTCATGACAAATGGAACTCATCTTCAACAGATCTTCAGGCCACAAAAACAACAAATACAATTTTCAGCTGGTATCTTAGGAGTAATAACGACCTTTCTCAATCATGAATTGATGAGCACTAACACGGATCTAAGATTATTATAGTTTAACATCTGAACATAAATCTCTCGACTGAACTGAGTTTTAAATGTACAATAAGTCCTAAGTCTGGTTTAAACAGTAGAAATTTGAAGATATCATTCATTATTATACACAGCAGACAAAGAAGAGCATTTAGATTTCATGACATGCTTTATGGAGAATATTAGATGTATCTCAAATATCAATATTATAAGTTAATTTACACGTAGCTTTAATTTCATTTGACCATGTAAAGTGCTTGTAAGCACTTTTAATGCTAAAACATTCTGAATCAGACGGTTATCAATGAGTGCATGAATAGCTAATGAATCAGATACCTTCAAACAATCGTCAATTAATTTCCGCCAATATTTAGCGAGAGTGATAACAT
Source organism: Ophioderma brevispina (assembly GCA_023653785.1). Classification (NCBI taxonomy): domain Eukaryota; kingdom Metazoa; phylum Echinodermata; class Ophiuroidea; order Amphilepidida; family Ophiodermatidae; genus Ophioderma; species Ophioderma brevispina. Next base: position 17,958 of record JAMKCH010006230.1, read on the forward strand.
AGAAATCAAAAAGAGGATGACTACACCTCTCACTGCATTATTCTACGGTGAAAACCCAAAACTAATTTGCATAATTTGATATGAAGTGTTTCGCTGATAATTTTATCACAAATATTAATAAAATTACAATTCTTAAGGCCCTTAAGTAAGTGAGGTGCCCAAATTTGACAACCATAACTTAAAATAGGTCTTAACAGAGTTGTGAAAAGTTTGCAACTGCATTTAACTGAACTAACATAGAGGTTTTCCCTAATTTTGAAGAAAGTCTTACTTGCTTTATCCTTCAAGCTATTACTGGCTGAGGCAACAAAAAACGGATGTCATGGAGTGAAAATTATACCGATATAACTGTACCTATTACATAATTGAAGTGGTAAATTACCATACATAAGTATTTCTTTTAGTTATTAAATGACCGCTTTTCTTAAAGATCATAATTTTTGTTATACTTAATTTCCACTGAGAGCAATAGTTATGTAATTATCGAGAGCACTTTTGAAGACCCGAAGCACTCGTGCACTATTAAAATAAACCCTGTAACAAAACAGGGATTTGACTGGCAGCGTGGACTCACCAAATCGAAACCATTGCAGGGAACGTAAAATAACGGCGTCAAATCTCAGTTTCAAAGTTATTGTTGGTTTTTGACTTGTTAAAACAATATTAACAATTAATTTAAACGTTATTACAATCCTCTGACCAAATTTTCACATTGTAGCTATGGCATCATACAAACGTTGTATTTACGTTACCACATGGTTGTAAAAAAGTTATATTTCACTCAAACAATTTTGAGAAAAAAGGCAATAAACAGGGAAAACGTGAAAAAAATAAACCAGTTTATACACTTCGTTTTATATAGTAATGTACACATTCTAATGTCACCAATTACTTAATCATCATCATATACATGTACATCTATTCGAACCTGGGCCTTAAGATTACAAGTCCTAAACCTTATCCACTACACTACATGACTTTACTGATAGCAGATGCTAAAATTAAATATAAATGTGTGTGTACTACTTTTTTTTCAAATTAAACTAAATATAATACAAAAAGGAGGGTAGAGTTAATTAGAGTTTTTTAAAACTATTTTTAAAAATGATAGGAAAAATAAGATTTTTAAGATTTTGCATATTTTTAATGAAGTTACTTATAACGTTATTTAACACATTTTATTGGTAAAACGATTTTCATAGTTCATATTTTTACATTAAAAACTGTAAGATTACAAAGAACATAATATAGGAAAAAATAACAACGGTCAGCGTATAAATACTACCTTTTTTCAAAATGTGTAGTATTATTTTCTAGCCACAGTTTATTTACATTTTTCTGCTTCAAAATTGTAATTTTATGTTAGGTATAGGTAATAAAGCGTGAAGATTATTGAATAATTGGGGTTTACCGTAATTTAAAATGTAAAGTCTGGTAAAATTAGGAACATTTTTAACAGTGTTTACATAACTATCATCAGCAGTACAACAACGTAAAGGAGACTCATTAACAGATGGGTTGTGACATATAATTGGCCTGCAAAATTAGTCAATTTGGCGTAACTTGAGTGCTTATGAATGGTCAGACATAATTTGGTCAGTCTTCTAGCTTAACTCACATTGAATACACTAACAAGCCAGTGTGATGTAAAGGTTAAAAAATAGAGGAAGACAACATATTTTGAAACATTTTCAGAAGTGACCTAAAAAACTCCTTTAAAAGGCTTTCAACCTCTTACTCAATATACGTAATATACCACCCTTTTTATGTATAACCGTAAGTGTGCTCGCTCTCGGAAAAGCTAGGAAAGTGGCCGCTAAAATTAAATATTTTAGCCAATATACATTTATATCACTAAATGGAACCTTTTGTTGCTGAGCACATGTATATTTACAGCAAATTATATAAAAGCTTTTAAGTTTCAATCTGGAACTACAAGCTTCGTATCTTACATCAGATTTGTCTATGTGTATCGAATTCGGTCGGAACATCGATACTTGTGATATGCCTACCAATCTTTTACAAGAAACAGAGGTTTTAATTTTGAATAAAATGCACAAATATTTCGAAAGCCTATGATGAGGGCATACTCACTAATTTTGATGTGACTGCGTCCTTAATTTTCAAGAATTCTAAATTTGTTCGTACAACACCCCACCAGAACTGCGTATAGAAATTTACAGACATCGCTCCAATAAAATTTTGGCGGTGACCCTTTATTCTTAGGCCTTTTTTGATGTTAATGCCACTGGCCAAATAGGAAAACATATGTTAACATTGAACACGAAGTATTTAATGATGGATTTGCCAAATATCCTTGTGGGCGGAAGCCATAACGGGGGAGGTCAGTAGATGTGTTTACCGATAAATTATCTGGAATAATTTATTCTGATATCTTTATTGTGCTAAATACTCACAAGGGTTAATATTTGGTCAATATACCGAAGGTTACAATTCCTCATAGGGATAATACTAGTATGGAGAGCTATAGACCCCTCCCCTTATGGAATCTGGAAAAAAATCCAAAACTATTGTTTCCGTGAAAATATGAGTTGCCTGTGCAACTAGACTCAATTACAACATTCGTTCTTTTGTCGAAAGTCACAAGGGGTAATAAAGGGTAAGATGTTCATGTTTATGCAAAATTATGTCCGAGACAAGTAAAAACATTTTTATTACCTCTACTGGCTTCTACTGTCACCCATTATTGAAAAGCAACTATTCTGATTGGTCAATTTACTGCTGCAATAATGATTCGCAATTGCATTTTATTTTGAGAATAAAGGCTATGTCATTATTATAAGTGGAAGAACGAGGTCGGAGGCCGAATTCTTCCACGAAAAAAAACCCAATGGTATCGCCGGTTTCAATTCGTCGTAAAGATAGCAGTGGTTCCAAATATCACACCTTTATTCTCATTCTTAAACAGAATTATAATTTTCCGACCCTTTATGGCTCAAGAGATTTGGTACATGATAGATCTGACTGAAATTAATGGTACCACTTCAATTGCCTAAAATATATCTTTACATCCACGTGGTTACGTAAATACAACGTTTGTATGATGTCATAGCAGCAAAATTATGTGAGAAGATTGCAATAACGTAACGTTCGCGTTTTTAATTATTAACATTGTTTAAACAAATCAAAACCAACAATAACGTTGAAGCTGTGGTTTCACGTCGTTATTTTACGTTCCCTACATATCTGCAATAGTTTCGTATTTTTACGGACCCAGTCATTAACGTTCTGCACGTTGTGAGTCCCAGCTGCCAGTCAAAACGACGTTTTTTTACAGTTTTATTTTAACAGCGTACTCATTAAAAGTTCTAACTTAAATTTGATGTTAATATTTCACAGAGAGTTGCGCAGCGCAAGGATGTAAGCTTTCCATATCTGAAATGAAACGCGGGGGTCATTGGCCTTCCTTTTACACAATTTAACAAAATCCAGTATTTTTTAGAACTAAAAAAACAGTACGATACACCGAGCTGTAGGGCGCACAACACTCCACGTTTTGTGTAATGGTGGGTGATTCCGGTGTGAAAGTAACTATAGTCCGGCGGGAGCCATAGTCCGGGCTCCATAGAGGATAACGGAATAAAGCGTGAAACTAATGTTGCGGGAAGAGTCAACTGAATCGAGTGCCCTATTCATCACCGTTGTATCCGGACTATGATTACGGCGGACAATAATTACTTCTACACCGGTAACAAAAGCAAATTGGCGTGGCTGAGTACAAAGATATTTCGTTGATTGTTAAATGTTAAGACGAAAACGAATATTGTAGACAATGATCAGTACTTGGAATATCGGAAAATAAAAAATTGAAACTGGCAAGAAATTAGGCCTTCGAAAGTACCCCGTGCTACGAGGCCGCAATGAGTTTTACGTGAGCCGGATAAAGCAAAATGATGGCCTCACGAAGTCTGCAAACGAGGTCTCTTTGAATGAACACCAACCGCATTCAAAATGACCGTGGTATATCCATTCAAATTGAAAAACCAGGTTTATCAATCGAAAAACCTGGTTCAAGTTATCGGCGGAAAACCAGGTTTTTATCTTTTGTTGTGCAAAATACTTGCAAAGGCAAGTATAATGCACAACAGATCGAAGGAAGCCGGATTTTTCGATCGCAAAAAAAAAAAAAAAACAAAAAAAAACGGTGTTGTTCGATTGATTAACTAGGTTTATCAAACCCCTAGCTTTTTTTCGTGATGTGAAAAACCAAGGTTATCGAGCGCTAACTTGCTTTATCAAAACCTAGCTTTTTCAAAATCGATAAACCTGGTTTTTCAAAAACCTAGTTTTTAATCGCTTGGATAAACCTGCAGAATGCATGGCCAGCGAAGCCAAACATGATTTTTCTGCAAGCATTTTGCAATGCTTGGTGGGCGTGTCTTTTAAGTTCTAGCCTAGCCTCCAACAGTGCCTTAGGCTAAGGGCAATACACAGGTAAAGCCCAAGATACCTAACCGAATTTTCCCTTTACACAATTTATCATATTTGGGTCCTGTATTGGTAACACCCCCCCCCCACATTGAACAACCATTTATTTAAAAAACACTGAAAGAGCTTCCCGAATTTCCCTTTTTGCCACCATGCCAGCAATGCATACTAAAAGAACCCAAAAAGTAACGCGCAACATGTCTAAATACCCCCATAGTTTTACAAACTCATTAGGGCTACATGGATGCACGAAAACATAAAATACTAGTCACTATCGGTTTTCTGCCAATTTTGACACCCTTTCTCCTTGCTCCATTGTGATCAATATTCGCCAACACAGTGTCCATTTCACGAAAATGTGGCACAATTTTCAAAGTTCACCTGCAGACATTATTACAAGTTACAATACACACCATGCTGAAGAAAGTGACACACACGTCACACATAATTCTATATTTCCTTAATCTGAGGGCCACCATGCCCTACTGAAAATCGTGTAAATTACAAGTGGAAAGCTACTCCAGAATTTTTAGTGAGTGGGTTGAAGCAAGCACAATGGTTGGTAGAACCATACTCACCCCGGTGTATGTAAAATTCGTTTAAAAAACCCGAGAAGAAGCGGTCTTTCCACGGAATGGCAATTGGTTATGCACTTCTCATAGGCGTCCCAAGGTCAGAAATAACCCTTCGAACCCAAATAAATGAGCTTTGTTGCACAAATTGAACTAAATTTTATATAATACACAGTTTTAATGATCTATAATTGATTTGGTTGCAAAGAATTTGGTATTTCCAAAACAACATTACATAGTACAATTACACACAATTTATATGATTTCATACTTATTTGTAAACAAGAATATCCACCAATTTCCCCCAGAAGCCGTTGCAGTTCAACGATTGTCCTCCAGCGAAGACCCAAAAATGACAGCAGCAACAATGTCCACACAATAAAAACTCCTCATGAAATATATCCAAGGGAACTTCTGTCAGTCCTGAAATGTACAATCTTTCCAGCATCTAAAGACGAACGGGGTTTTCCCTCGACCACACTAATATTCTGCAATACAGTTCCAGTATTCTACCACCACATCCTTCGCTAATGTCCTCATTTAGGATCACAAACTGGAACCCTTTTTGATTCCAAAAACTGAAGCTCCTTGGCTTAAAAGACGACAGTAGACCATTTTAGCCTATCAGCTCCGGCCTGCCCTCCAAATTTATTAATCCTGCACATATGTATGAACTCAAATCTACCAATTATGTAGAATTAAACTATCTATAATTATACTGCTTATAGCTCCAGAGCTCTGGTTTAGCTCCTGATTACAACTGTTGGCCTCAGTCCTTCAGTCACAAGTATTATTTAACTTCACACAGCTAGATTCCCCTTTTCTAACCATAATGCATTACATCATCATCCATAGCATCACAACATAACCTTGCCACTAGCTGACATCATTACATCACTTCACATATATAAACTCTATGGGGGAATCCCGCTGATCATTCAACATGTTTTGATCTTAAGCACAAACCAGTTGACTCAGTTACTAAGTTTTTACTACTCTTGGGTAATTCCCCACTTCACCTATTGCGCAATCTAAACAGGTGCAGCCTGCATAACACCTAGGGAACCACCTTTATCTCTCTTTATAGTAACAGAATACTTTTCCCGTGAGAATCTTTTTCTCAAATAAAATTGATAAAATAATATTTTAATCAAAATTTTGACGGGTAATATAACATCCTCCCCCTTAAAAAAGAAAATTTGAATTAAATGAAAGTTTTCAGATCAGATTACGCATAAAACAAGGGGGAAGAGAGAAGAAGTTTTGAGATAACAGAGATGGGGAGCAGTGGGGACAAAAATAAAGAAAGTAAATGGGACTGGGTGCAAGGACAGAAGTGAATTGAGGGATGAGGGGTAGCTTCAAATCTGGCTTTATACCTTTAACCATTTTTGTTGGGTTAATTTTTACATCATTTTCCCAGTGCAAATGTTTACACTTTTTATATAATGTTCTTGCATTGCTGCCCTCAGTCGATATTACATAAGTTTTAATTCAAATTTCTGAACAAAATTTAGGCAGCTCTTGGCCAATGCCATCTGCCAAGACAATATCTTTTCCTTTGTCATATGTCTTATGTCCCAATTTGTATGCTTGTAGAGTTTAACTCCCACTGACAAGTCTCTGATTTCTGTTTTTCATCTTGTGGATGAAAGTCCACGGAATTGTGATCCGTTACAACTAGAACTGGGGGGCACTGTTTACTCAAGTACACTTCCAAAATTTTGCAATGACAATGCAAATGCAAGACATTCTTTCTCAATTGTTTGAGTGTTTTTTTCTGATGTTTTGTCAAACTCTTCTTATAGTAATAACATACAGGATGATCTACATCAATTTCATCTGCTTGCATGAGATCTCCACCACACCTAGCCTCACTAGCTATCACTGGCATCAACTGCCAACTTGAATTGTTTCTGAAAGTCTGGCGCAATCAAACTGCGCAATTCATCAAAATATACTTGATTTTCTCAAACCTTTTTGGCATTGCTCGTTCCAGCAACAAATTTTTGGTGTTTTTTCTTCAGAGGTTTTCAGCGGACACGCAATTTACTGAAAATTTGGACAGTATTTTCTTTACAATACCCGCCATACCTCAGGAATCTCATGAATCTCTTTTGCTCTGTGGTGTGGGAATTTCTCAATTGCTTCAACTTTTCAGTGATTGGCCTAATTTAATTTGCCCTTGTCCTAAAATATGCCCTAAGGGACGGCACCATTGACTTCAGAGGGTGGTTGGGAAAGTTTCTAAAAAAAACATCACCCCCATAAAAAATGGAAAAAACAAAAAAAAAAAAAAAAAAAACAGCAAAAAAAAAAACTTTCCCCGCTTCCATTAAAAAAATGTTACCCGCACCTTATAAACACATCCCAAGTAATAGGCACAAAAAAAATCCAGCCCTTTGACTTGAAGAAAAAAAAAACCTGCCCTCCAAAAGCCAACGAAAAAAAAAACTTCCCTCACCCAACAACTTCCAACCCCCCCCCCTTGAGTCTAATGGTGCCGTCCCTAAGTATGTGACATTTGCATGGCAAATTTCACTTTTCACCAGATTCACAGTCAACCCTGGCTGAGATAATTTCTCAAACATTGATGGAAGCTGGTCGCATGTGTTTCTTCCATGTTTCACTGTCCACAAGGAAGATCATCCACATAGGCTTCCCAAGTTTTCCTATGTCTGCAAAATACTCTGTTCACAGATTTATTTTTTTTCTCTGAAAGGTTGCGGCAGAATTTTTGAGACCAAATGCCATTCTTTTGTATTGTATGGCCATCCGGCGTACAACAGGCTGAATTTCTTTCGCACGGGTCAGTGAGGGGAACTATGCCAATAACCCTTCACAATTTGCTAACAATTTGGCATTTCCAACGCTTCTAGCAATCATCAATCCTTGGGGGATTGATATGATGAATTTTGGAACAGGAGTTTGACGTTTCGAAAATCTTTGACAAATCGAAATGAACCATCAGGTTTGGGAACCAGAATACATGGGGAGCCCATTCACTATTGCTTTGCTCACGATTCCTTGTCTAACTGTATTTCACTCAATTCCTGAGATGGTGCAACTTGATTGGATTCACCCGATACGGATGTCGCTTAAATAGGCTCCAGAGTTCCACCTCAGCATGTCATGGGTTATGACATGTTGTCTCACCGGGTACATCAGGAAATATGTTGTCCCACTCATGAATAACTCTTAATTCACTTGGTTGACTCTCTGGGAGATGACCTAGCTTCTTGTCCTAAATTGGCAAGTATGTCTGAATTTTGCAAATTTAGACACCATAATCATTTTCTGTGTTACTGACTACAGGTACTGACTCTGTGATGCATCATACACTGGATTACTACACATGCAGGCTTAAAGGAGGATGGCCCGATTTAATGATATGAAGTTTTCATCGTGATAGATTTGGCCTTCACCCCAAAACTCCCATCTGGAATTTTTCGTCGCCGATATTTATCCATTTTTGATTTGATAGCTAAAAACGTGATTTTGTAAAGCCCCAGACAGTATGGTGTAAAATTAATATGTGGTCCGACAAATTTGGGGTACATTTCGCTCATAACTTCCAAACCCAACATCCTTTGGCTCTAAGATTTCACTGGTAAATGAGAAAACTAGTACTTTCTTCTGATACAAAATGTTGACCACTTCCGGTAAATCTGGGGTTTCTGGGGACGAGGCTCTTAGCGATCGGGCCATGGACCCTTTATATTACACCTCTTTGTCATTATACTCTTTTATCAATATTTATTGACATAACTGTCGACTTTTACGTCTAACCTGGTGTTTTTTGATCACATAGTCAGGGTCTCCCACTTTGTTCTCAATCTCATATGGTCCAGAATCTTTGGCTTTGCCCTTGGGCTTTTCCCCTTGTATGGGGAAAACAGTGCCAAAACTTGTCACCGGTTTGAATACTCTGTTTTCCTGGCATCTTGTCATACCATTGTTTTTCATTTTTGCCTGGCTCTGTGTGTGAGATTGTGTTTGGCAATTTCTGTGCCTTGGAGCTTTGTCTAGAATTGAGACACATCGTCTAACAAATTTCCACATCAGATTACGCAAACCACTTCCTCTTTCAGTATTTTTCCATGGTCCCCTCACTTTGTGACCAAACACCAACTCAAATGGGACTGAATCCTAATTACTCTTGTACAGCCCTCCCTGGTAGCACATAACAGGAGATGAACTACCTTATCCCAATCCCTCTTCAAATCAAAACAATAGGTTTTGGATCATTTGTTTTCAAGTTTGGTTGGTACCCTTTCTAGGCCCCCTGGGATCATCTGGGTGGTAGCTGAAGAACTGTAACTGGGAATTCCCAACTGGTCCCTCCTTGTTGGAACAAACCTACATGAAATGTGATCCTTGATCAGACGAAGTGGGGATTTTGGAAGGCCTACAAGGGTGAAAAACGTTGTTAGAGCTTCACTTCGTCTGTGCCCTAATATTTCTCAGGGTATAGCCTCATTGAATCTTGTGGGAAGCACACATGATGTCAGTAAACTACTGTTTTCCTGACTTATAATATAATAATATAACAATCTTGTATATGCGCCTATTTCAGAGGCCTCTAGGCGCTTCACATGAACGGAGCAATATACAAATATCTTTAACGACAAATACCAAATAGATTAAATCTAATGTTAAAAACAACAATGATCTACACAAAATACACATTTTCCAAAAAAACTTTAAATTAAGTGGAAGTCAAACATAATATATTGTGACCAACAGATAGACGAGTAAAGACCAACCCCTTTGCCTCCCATACTAAAACATATGGGAATACACCTGAAATCGTCAGCTGTGAGGATCTGTGTGGTATGTAACCCCAGCGACATCGGTTAAGTCTTGATCTTTCCTGGGTTCAGATGCCTCTAACCCTACCTAAACTGGATGAAAACAACTATCCTAGCCAACCGGATTGGATGAAGGGAGAGAATAAGAAACGAAATGAAACAAAAATATACAGAATTACAGTGATGGATCTGCAATCAGAACAGGATACGTATCAGGAGCCAAATGTTGTTGTAAATAGTAATGTCTTCAGACGTGACTTGAAAATATTTGCTGAATGAGCTAAGCGGCATACTGTTGGAGTTTTATTCCACACATGTGCTGCTGCATCAGCAAAGATCTATCACCATAGAACTTTGTTGATGAGTTGGGCAGATTTACTCAGCTAGGTGCAAGAATATGATCTCAGTTCTCGGTGGTGAATACAGCATGGATGAGCTCAGAGATATCGGCCAGGTGTACAGCTTTGGTGGCCATTTAAGTGAGAAGTAGAATCGTAAAAACTGCCCTCTGGTTCTTGGAAGCCAATGTAGTTGGGTAGAGGGCTGGTGTGATATGGTCTTCGTCGACGGATTTTTAAGGACAAGACTGCAAGCTGCATTTGGAATCGCTGACCTTGGTCACTTCCCTTTCGGAAGGCCATAACTCAAGGAAAATTGCAGGAATCCCAGCCTAGATGAACAAAGGCGTGGACCCAATCTGATGGTAGAATTTATCCATCAATGTTACTTGGCGAAAACTGCCCAATTAATTTCCTTATTGCTAGCCAGCAGCTTTTGCATAGCTGTTAACATATTGATCATTCTTAGTGATGAATCTGAGATGACACCAAGGTTCCGTGCCTTCAGACTGACGGATGTATAACAGAATTGCCAATGATCAAAGATGGCTTAGAGTTGCTAGCCGATCTCTAAAATGAAGAGCGCAAGTGACAACATCTCGTCTTCTTTCTTTATATCAGCTTGTGTGGATTTACACCAAATCTGATGTCTGCAAATGCATGTTTCAATCATTTTTTAGGCTACTTTCACGATCCCGAGGGGTGAAATCAGGTAGATTGGGTGTCATCAGCGTAAAACACCATTGAATCCGTGGGCAGTGGATGATATCCTCTAATTGGGGGCACTGAACAAGATGAAGTCAAAAGTTCCAGTAACAGAGCCCTGTGTGACTCCACAATCTACCGCCACAGGTTCTGACGAAGCACCTCGACCTGATATAAGATTGATTTCGGGCATTCTAGGTCTGACGAGAACAAACTTATCTTTTCAGTAAACCAATACGATTCAGTTAGACGGGTAGGACGATGTTGTGGTCTATGGTGTCGAAGGCGGGCGCTGAAGTCCAGTAAAACTAGTACAGCTCTTTTGTTTGTCAAGAGCAGTCAAAGATGTCGTTCTGACCACCAGTAAACAGACAGTCTCAGGACTGTGATATTGACGGTATGCCGACTGCATCGGAGCATGGAGATTCATTATCGAGAGGTAAGTCTGCAACTGATTCACTGGTACTCTTTCCATCACCTTTCCGAGAAAATGCAAGATTAGATATAGGGCGATCTTGAGAGGATGTTGGTGTCATGTTAGACTGGTAACAGATAATCTAGACATAGTTTAAGAGCCCAGTGGTAAAGGGTCTAAGATGCAGGATTGATCGATGCTGATTTGATGGATTTCAGACCTCCTCTCAGACACTGCTGAAAAGTAGCTGAAGGTGCGTTGGCATGACTCTGTTAGTTACAACGGACATAGAGGCAGTAGTATCATGTAGACTGTAACGCAAGCGTCTTGATCTTCTTGTAAAAAATTCTGCAAAAATTGTCAGCAAGATCTTTTGGCCATTCATAGGAAGGTAGCGGTGTTACACTCACCTCTTTTTTTGTGAAAGGGTGTGTGGCGGGTGGTCTGGAAAGGGAAGTAGAAAACGGGCGGGGGCGGGGGGGAAAAATGGTTGGTGTTGGGGGGGATGGAAGAAAGGAAAGGGGGGTTATGGTGTGGGTTTTTTTTTTTTTTCCCCCTCTTCTGTTGGGAGAAGTGAACTTACTGACTACACGGAAAAGGTCCCGTTGATCCAGGTAGTAATCTGGTTGTTATGATAATCTGTCTTGGCTTAGAAAGAAGAGAGTTTATTTAGCGACTGATCTTTGTAAACCTCTTTGAATACTGTGAGGCCCAGTCTGTGAAACTCTGCGCTCCAGCCGCACCGCCGTTCATTCTTATCCAGCACGAAGAACATCTGTGTACCAAGGTGCATGAGGACGCAGAAATACGGATCGATTTACGAGTGGAGCATGTTCATCAAGTGTATTAGATAGATGTCTTATATTCATTAAAACTAGAGAATAAACTCAGAGTTCTGAGGGCAAACAAACAAATGCAGATCATATATCAGAGCGAAAGGGTCTCTTTGATGTTGCGAATTTCCGAGTCTGCATGGTTTTCATGCACGGTTCAGGTCGGTGATTTTGATGAAGCACTTGACAGAGTAGTGGTCAGACGGCAAGGATATGAGTGAAATATGGCTCACAAAATTGTCCTGCTTCCAAGTTATTAGTAGATCCAGAATGTGGTTCCCGATTGAGTTGGGCCAACAACCATAGTTCGTTTCAAGTCATGCAGATCAGATATTGAGGAGGATTGAGCCACACGGTCATCAGCAACGTCAACATGTACATTCAGTGTCCAGTTAGGAGCAAATGGCCATTACCAACTGTCAAAGTAGCAAGAGAGGGGAGAATTCATCGAGAACAACATTGATGAGGTGAATTATATTTTTCGTGTCAGACTTGAGTTTGTAGATTAGAATTAGTTGAAGGAGTAGAAGGTGATGATATTGTGACAGTCATAATGCCCATGGAATAAACTCGCAGGTCTCGGTTATCCTTACATGGAGACAATCCCTAACGAGAATACTGTACCTCAGCCTCTTCTATGACATTGTTGTAGCGGGTGGTTACAGCTATTCTCGTAGGGAGAATGATTATAGCTTGTGAATTAGTGCTAGTCTAGTATTTCTGGATAGTGCCGGCCAGTGCTGTGACTCACATTCGTACTGTCGTGTTGCTCATGTGTCCGTAGTTGCCCAGCCCAACGCATCTTTACGACGTGTCGTATGTGTATAAGAGACTCACCAACTGATTGATGAGACGAGTCACACAATGAAGTGGATTTGTTTCCTTATGTTATAGACTGGAATTACCCCGGTAGCAAAAGCCTACTTCATTGGTTAAGGATTGTTAAACTATTGTACCTAATTAAGTTACTTTATTTTATTGAGTCTTTGGAAGTGGTCCTATGTAATCTATTAAGGCCCTACTAAATGGCTCATTTCAAATGCTGGTCTTGTTGCAAGGGAGGCAGTAGGAATGTCTGATTGGGGGGGCACACCATTTGGAAAATGTGTGACAAGTCTTACAATACTCAGACACATCTTTCTGAGTGTAGGCCACAAAAATGACTCATAATTTTCCTGTCATGGTTTTTCTTTACCCATAAGTGTCATGCCGGGACTATAAAGGGGTATGCCATCAATCCCTATGGTTAACCTTTGGCATACAATTTGTGATGCACGGACCTTCATTTCTTCATCGACAAGTGCTCGGTGGCGCAATTTTCTCACGAGGACACCATTTTGCTTGTAGAAAAAAAAAGAATTTGCTCGGGCGCCGTTGCGACAATGCCCTCTAATTTCCTAAGTGATGGTCGTTGTGCTGTACATTTACCAGCTTTGGTCTGGCTTGTAAAGGGTCTCACTTTACAGTCCCTAACCTAATTCATGCTTCAGCTGGCTGGAGTCATTGTTTACAGCTTGTCACTTTGTTGTGCTCAGGGGCGGATTTTCATTACTTGGGAATTTAGTCTCCCCTGGAGAGGGAAGATGACCTCAAATTCCTCTAATTTGAGAGAAAAGTATCCTCTAAATTTGGGACAAGTTCATCTCAACGTATTCCTATATGTGGAGTATTTTGACTCATCACCTGCTCAATGTTTTCCTGTTGAGGGATTTTCTGAGTCATGGACCTAGTTTTTTACTGCACTGCTGGGAAAAAATTTCAGTTTTCCTCATCAAAATGTATCCACTGTACAGGGGGCATGGCACCTGGGAAATATGGGAAACTTTCCCCCCTGCAAATAATTCCCTAACAACATGGAATAACCCTTTTACTGGGAGTTCTTGTCTTAAACACCAATTGGACAGTTCAGAAACCAAGTCTGATTTCAAATTCTTTTGTGAAGAGGGACATAATACAATCCATACCCTATCCCTGAATCATTGCACTAGTTCTGTGGAACTCTCAATATCCAATGAAGTGATCTTCTATATCATAGATGTGCGCAGCACGGTCCCGCCCCATGATTCTAATGGGCTTTGGATCAAACTATCACCTGAAGTTGACACAAATCCCTCCAAAAAAAAGGCTTAAAGTAATCCCTTACTTTTTCTGTGTAATTCCCGTTGTGGGATTTCTTGTTTTGAAAGAAGATGAACTTTTGACCTCAAAGCTAAGTAACTGCACAACCTATTGGTTTTGACTACTTTGGCTTTCTCAGTTGGGTGGATACCCATGTATCTCCCAACACGGACTGTATGTCTGGCTTTTTACAGTGATGGCATGTGAACTGTGATTGGGTCCGTCCCATGCTTGTGATTAGCACCATTTATTGTCTTTACTCCCCTTTTAATGGGAACCTGACTGGGAATTCCCC
>JAMKCH010006231.1:0-104411 GCA_023653785.1 Ophioderma brevispina
AAAAGAAAGAAAAAGAAAAGAAACAATTTGTTTTCCAGTAGGCCGCTCGCATTTTGATTTTGGAGCCATTTTACCGCATTTTAAAAAAAAATTGATTTACTGAGAAATTTGCACCTTTTTAGACTTAAGTACCTCAGAGATAGAAACTTTTCATTAAAAACATGGAAATGATCCCAATGATTATTCTTTTATAAACTAATAACTTGACAGTAAACTATGATTTGCAACTTGTTTGACTTGCCATTTCATTGATTGAGTTATTGCTGGGGAAAATCCTTTAAAAAAATAAAAGCAAATTTAGAGTTTTTTGGAATATGTGAAACAAAACTTGATTTAGTGTTGGCTTATGACCCTTCATATGGGTGTAAGTTAAAACAAGGTATTTGAAAAAAACTATGCTGGCCTCCGATGGCAGGTTGCTTTGGTATGAGATTGGACAAACAGAAAACACAAGTGAAGAAATGTCTTGGTTTTCATGATTTATTGGGTGTTTTCTTGTGAAAAAAGATAAAAGAATCTGCAATGTGAAGCACCCCATTTGTCAATTGTACTTGTCACAATCTTTCTGTATATCCCGCTGTGAATTAAGTTGTTTTGTTCTGTCCTTGTTTTGAATTTTCTTGATGGGTGATAGGTTAATAAGTAGCCTTAACGTTGTAGTTTTACTTGGCGGATGTTTTGGCATCTTGAATCTGAAATGAAAACTCATGATGAACACGGCAAGTTCCAGTTTTTTCTAGACTCTCTGTCTCCCTTAATGCGTACAGCAAAATACACGATTTCGAAACACAATGGAGCAATACTACACTTATATATTGGGTCTTGCTCATTCCTAATAATCATGAATAATAAATGATGATATAAATAACAGGGGGAAGGTCGGATTATTTGGCATCCCTGTTGTAAACAAATTAGCCACTTTATTATAAAACCCAAAACTATGTTATCAGATTTCTATGGTGTTAAAGGCTGACGATAAACATACGGTCATTTTTCAGTCCATAACTGTGCGAAAATGGTTTACTGCAAAATCCTACACCCATAAAAAACGAATCCTACTCGTTAACTACACGAAAACATGCGATCCATCTAGAAAAATCAGGTTTTGGAAAGGAATCTGATCAAAATGTTGTTCCATAGGCCTATGGGCCAGGTCCTGTCATACGTCGGGAAACGTTGGGTGTTTCATGAGCACTGTGTATTCTCTTGTGCGTTTGTATACGTTTCGTGCTCGGAACTCGTTGAGTCGATAGGCGTGGTGACCCCAAATAACATGAGATGAGACCTCAATTTTGGAATAAATAACGTTCATCAATCCACTCTTAGTATCGAACCTCGGGCGTCCCCTCCCCCCTGATAATTAATAAATAGGAAAAGGCTATTAATGTAATAAATAAACAGTTTAAACCCACAACTATGTGAATGAAAGTAGCAAATAAAACTGATTAAATCAATTTGTTTGGTTTAAATGAATTTTCAGTGACTACTTTGGCTGCTGTTAATTGTAAAAATATTTTCGTAGCTACGTGTCAAAGGTCCATTTTCCAATCTGATCTCTAAGCTGGCCTCTCTTGAGGCCAGCAAAAATATCTGCCCTCTCTAAACCTTGGATAATGCACTAATAGAAAAGAATAATAAAAACAGAAGAGATCTAAAAAAATGGTGCGACATTAATGTAGATTGCATGCCTAGCCATCGTGATAAAACAAAATATCAACAGGGTTAGCAAACACTTAAGCCTAAACTTTTTTTTTTTTTTTTTTTGCTTTTCACGTGCTTGTGAACGAAAAAGATTCACATTTCAAATTTCAATTTAATTTTTTCCCAAACTTTATAAACAGCAAATTGCCTAGCTTATTTTTTTGTCTTTAAAATAATATTTTCATAATAGGTAATTTTATCATTGTAGTATTTAACATTTGATATTCGTTACATTTCTAAATGGTGTCAAAAACATATGCAAAAAAAAATAATTAGCTCATTTGCGTACTAATTGATAGAATTTTGTATAATACTTTTGCCAACTTGATTTCATAAAAAATAATTTGTTATGAGATTAAAATTATGAACTTAAACTTCTCTACTTTTCTGCAAAAAAAAAATCTATTTTTTTCTAATTGACACGTTGCGCTAAAATAAGATTTTTTGTACTAATTGGCGGTCAGCGTTGACCTTTGAAATTAACAGTGTCAAACCCAAATAAATCCATTTTTGAGTGTTTGAAAGTAAAGCAGACTGTAGGCCAATTTACGTAGATTTGTTTGACGCGCAGTATCATGTTGCCAGATTTTGTTCTGATTGGGGCAATCATGTAGCTGGTGTCCCCATCCCAGCGTCTAGCCGTACCCTGTATTTATACTACTTCATTCCTTTTATTGATATTATAGATGAGTATAACTATAAATTTATCTAATAATAACAGAAAGGGAGAAGCATCCAAAAGATGTTCACGAGGGCGAATGTCTTTGATTTGTGGGCCGAATTGGCTGGCGAATGCGTTCGGGGTCGATATCGTTGGGTACTTGTGAGATACAAGGTCGTGATTGGCTGAACCGATGAGTGGCTTTATTTTTTTTATTGCATATGAACATCAGCGAATTACCGGCTGATTTTTAACGGTGTATCAGATGATTTTGTATAGTTTTCTCTTAAATGTGCAAACTTTGAAATGTCACACCCGATGATAATTGTTTTTTATTTTTTAATAAATATTGGTGTCAACAAATCGTAGTTCCTCGTGAATTGCACCTAAAAAACGTCTTTTCGTGATTGTGTTGTGGTACATAAGTGCGGATCGAGATTTCAAGCAGAAAAAGCTTTGCTGCATCATCAAAAATTTTTACAAACCTGCTCTAACTCATGCACCTCTTATGACAGAACAACAGACGTTACGTTGTCAAGCCCTTGTGACGAAAACATTTTTATATCTGCATCATCAACCAGTGCAGACGATAGCGTACTTATACGTATACGTACAAGTACGTACATTACGTCACCAAAATATAAGAAATAGAAAGAATTTTATAAAATCCTCTCGGGATTCTCGGTTTGAGACGAGAAAGGATACTAATTTCAGGACTAATGCCAACAACATGATAAACAAATTCTATGCGTCACAATTTGGATTTCATGTGTCGACATGTAAATTATTGAAAAAAATCACTGATGACTCATATCAATGTTCTAATTAATTAATATCTTTTATTTGAACCAAGATATAAAAAATCCGCACATACATTTGTGCTAAGCTTGATACTCTATTTAGTGAAGATGCCCAGCTTCAGAACTGTAAAAATAAACTGTCCCGAGGTGGAAATGTTAAAACATTATGTATTCTTTAAAAAGGTTGCATGGCTTGTGGGAAATTAGACCGTATGTACGTACCGTTACGTAACGTACTTGTACGCTTCTTATGGACTGTAAACTGTCCGGCTCAACACCGTATAGTCCTTTTCCCGATATTAGTTTGCCTATTAGAGTCTGTCATATGAACTGACAGGACCATCAGGAAAAATATTGTTGTATTTTTTGGTTCGTGCACTGTTATTGTAGACTATGTTTAATTCTTGATGACGTCGCCAAAGAATGTTCAATCAGAAGAGGTCAAACGGATATTCTTGGGTAAGAGGCGAATGCCATCTGTGCATTGTGTTAAAATGGAAAATACTTACAAATACTGCTGGTGTGCAGTGAAATGGACACCGACATTCACCGAAGTTTCGTAGAATGCTCCTTAAGTGTGAGTTATATAAGAGAGTTTTCAGGTTCAAAGATCTTTTAGGCATTAGAAAGTAGTTCCCGAGTAATGCTATTCATGAAGGAAGCAATTGTAGTATATGAGCCGGGAAATAGAGCAGGCTTATCAAAATAGACTTTTTGGTCAAAAACCAGGAGAGCGTCAGTTCAACTATGTACATAATTTCTCATGAATGAAACATCTCATTGTTACCCTTCTCTAAGAAAAAAAAACACAATGAAGATTGCAAATGTTTAACGACACCGGCATTAATTCCGCTTAGAAATTCTGTGCCTTTTGAGTTTTTTCTATTGAAACATCTAGCACATGGATATAGTTCATGGAAACGTAGACCAAATCCACAGAAAAACAATGGTATTCATTTGTTTTGTGGGATTGATATTTGTGAGCATTTGTAAATAAAATTACAAGATTTCTTTATTACGGTTATCATGGTGAAAAATCATGGGTGGAACGTTTATATTGTGCAATCTGAATTAACCCATTTATGATGTGATCACTTGAAGATCACCTGCGCGTTTGAAGGTTAGAGGTGCGACGTTATAAGCTAGTTAGAGTAACTATTCAACACGATATACAGGGAGTATCATTTAAAAGCAACAAAATTCCTCCCATTTTTTGTGGTAGGGTAATTGAAAATACATCAAAATAAATTTAATGCCATCTTAAAGCACATATCCTTTTCAAGATAGGTTAATTTGGTCATGTGCGGTCATGGATAACCGAGTAATGCATTGTTTTGGCACAATGGGACAAAGTGAGCTTGGGACCAAGTGTCAAGTAATTGCTAACACAAATCCATTCATTTCCAATTCTCATTAAGTCAATGCTAGTGAAGATGGGATTTGATTTAAACTTATGATAACGTTCATAAGAGAGGAGTTTTTAGGCGTACATCGTCCAAGGTAAAAAGGCAACCAATTTCAACAGATTTCTACCTTTATTTTCAAACCATTATAAATCGGGCTAATATCTTTCTAAATTTTGGCATAAAATGTTTTATAACTAATGTAAAACGTTTACTATACGTTTTAACGACTTGTTTTTTTTTTTTTTTGGGGGGGGGGGGGGTGATGATCGTGTGGAGTTGCTGGCGTGTAGTCAGGCGTAAGTCTAAAACGCAGTACCTCAATTGTTATACGGCATCCTGACTTTTGGGCAAATGGTTGTACAGGCGTCATCCTGTTAGGCTAGATAAGATCAGTATTATCACAATGGCTTGTCCATATTGTGCTCATGAATGGATTAAAATGAAGTTCGCGGTGGTTGTTACGAGAAGTGCAATTTGGTGATATTTTGGTCAAGAGGTTTTAAATGGTTTTCTTCATCTTAAACCACAAGTCAAAAGCCCAAATTAATAGTAATTTATTTATTGGGTTGGCGTATAGGCAAAAACATCATACATTTGGATATTACTATGACCTACACGCTTATACTTCCATAGTGTAATACAGTCAAGGATATACATCCATATTGTAATACAGTCAAGGATACCAGTACTGTACAAAATTTCACTTCAACCTTACTGTGTTTTACATAGTGGGTATAGTCCGGCGTACAGTGCGTTCGCCATGTTAGTAGGAATATGGAAAAAAAATATGACATATACGACGTTATAGTGTGTACGCCACTTGTCATATTTCACACGTTTTTTCGGAACCCTATTTTTCGCACAGTACGCCAAGATGTATGGCACGACGGGTGTGTATTTACTTGTTACGGTAAAGAGTATGGATCAGCCACAGCTAACGCACACGTGTATAGTAACGATGCTTTTTTTATTTATATTAAGTATTGGACTAATGCGTTTAGGTATGAATATTAACCTGTGATGGTTCCTATATATAGCTTAGAGTTAAGCGTCTCCGTAACTATAATACGATAGAACACATGTTGTAAGAATCATGTTATTCTATATCTAACCACTGTGACCCTTCGAAAGTTTCAATTTCCTTCTCACGTAAAATAGGTTCATCTAGGGTATTTAAATGTAGTCACTAAATCGCACTAGAGGCGGCCGCGTCAAATAGTGACGTATTAGACATGTTGGACTTTGGAAATTGGCATGTACGTTGTCTTGGTATATTCACAAATTTTAAACCTCAAAGGGCTGAATTAGTAAAATATATTAACTAATTATAAAAGTATTTACAAAACGTTAAATGTCCGATCACGAACGACATATTTGTCGGAAATTATACTGTGCAGGCCCATAGCATAGATTGCATTTTGAACGAATTTGCCGCATCACAAAGTAGACGCACTTGTGAGACGTATTTTGCAGTTCACGGTAGAATTGCTCTTTGTCGTTTTCACATAGTGACGTATTTTTTACAAACATATTCGCATATCAAATTTGGAAGCATCAATTTAGTTAAATATATTTGAAATTTAACTTATTTGGCGAATTTTCCAATTGGTTTTTAAGTATATTAAAATCGCAAATCTTCAAAGCCGTTTTCTCGAATGCAGTATTTTACAAATACGTCGTATGTGACGTCGGGCCGCGGTAGCTTCTTTATGGCTAGACGCATACCCCCGCAGCCGCGCGCAAGTGGCGTAAGCCTGCTAAAACTTAAACGGGGATCCGTCTGCCCATACAGTCCAAGGTAAGGGAAATTAGCCGGCTGACTATGTTTTCAGTTTGTAAACTTATGGACCCATCTTTTCAACATGCGGGAAAAGTGAATATTATTTATTAAAGAACAAGATACAGATGTTGAATTTAAAAGGGAATTTTATTATGGGAATAGCAGCCAATTTTTGGAAAAAAATAAGATTTGATGACGTCACGGCATTGATTTGTTTATTATTTTGCTTCGGGGGACCCATTCAGCTAAAAATAAGTAAGTATCCTACATTGGAAAAAAAACAACCGATTATCGTCATCGTACGTCGGTTTTTTGATCAGTAGGGAAACGGTAAATTTTTGTACTGTTTAGACATAAAAAACCGTGTCGTTTCGGAAAAAATAATAGCACTTTGGGCCGAGGGTTATGTACAGACCTTGATTAACATAGGTCGGATTTATTATATCGGTCGCCCGAAGAGCAATGAACCTGATACCTGACCGTGACCTGGACCTGACAGTGACACCAAAACCTATTCATCTCGTTACCGTTTATAACTACAATACGGCAAAGCAGACGCATTTGTATCTCCGTTGTCACAGCGAATCGGTTCACAGATGGAGACATATACAGGGGCTCTCTACTAAAGACTAGTTTCAATGCAATTGAAGGCGTAGCAAAGATATTTCAATGCAGGTCAATTGTGTGGTACTTTTAAGGAAGTGCCTATTCGCCAGACTAGTCGCGCGAATACTGTTGTGAAAGCTATTTGCCGACAAAACTTATGCGGGCGCTTTTTATATAGTATATCTATCATATCCAATATTATTATCGGTTTATTCCGTAAAGCTATGTAATATTAAAATCAATCACCATCCACATCCTCCCTCGGTAGTGTAGTGGATAAGAGCATCGATGTTATAATGAAGGTTATCAAGGTTCGAATCCAAACCATTGGCCTTTTTCAAATAAATGTATTTCATTTATTTTAGAGTAAAGAGAAATATGACTAAGTCCTCTGCTATTAAAAGTTCACATCAATCATTGTTCTGTAAAATTCCATGTGATAACTCAAAACTCAGAAACTTCCCCTGCAAAAAAGTAATCTCTATCAAAAAAAATACTCTTGAACATACGCGCCATGGCTACAGAGCTATGCGCTCTGCAGCCATGCGCACGATTCCACTCTATATATAAAAAACAGCCCTATTATATTATTATACCACCCCAAAACCATTGACTCCTGGATCAATTTGGAGTTCAGAGGTCATTTCAAAATAATATACTAAAATCAGTATGGGCGCCATTGGTTCCAGGTACAACGCTATTTTAGTGTCGTGTTAATACTAGTGTACTCACACCGTACATTTACGCAATAAATCATTTTCTTGATGCAAGGTATTTTTTCTAGTGTTATGTTACCGTATAAGACACTTACAATTAAATTTTTAAATTTGAAATCTGTGGAAAGGTACCTTAAAATCAGAAAAAAAAATATTGTGTAAAGTGCAATGAAGTTGCGTATTTGTCGGCCCTTAATCACCTGTATTTAATTGATTTGAAAAAAAAAAAAAAAATATTAAATTAAGAAATGGGCTATACCATTTCATAGTAATTACTCAGTAATTAACCAGTCAGAAATAATCGATTTTAACATTAATAACAAGGTAATCCACTTATCTATTTCAATATATATATAACTGCGTGGAAAATCTTGTCCGTTGTATTGAATAATGTTGGTTACAACCCATATCGTGAAAACAAATATCCATAGTCACAAGAAACATAACGTTTGAAGTATTTTTCATAATTCTTTTTCGCAAACTCGCCCTACTTTGGGAACTTTGGGATTAATCATCACAAAGGCTGTCATTAAAAGAAAAATATTTTCTCAAAGACCCGGGGCTTGATATCTATTTACGGCCAATATTGGTCGTAGCAAGGCCCAACTATTAAAAATTAAGAGATTTTGAATCAAGGTCACGCCATCTAGATGCTTGTTGTTATTTGTCTGAGTAGTTACAAGCCATACATAGATATTATAACAATAAGTAACCATTTGATATTGTATATAAAGTACAGTGGCAACTACTACCCTCATCCGTAAAATAACACCGTATAAGATTGGTTCCAATGATTCAGTGGTTGTCTTCTTTACCGTGTAAATTACATGGGGATACAAACAAAAAGACGATTGGAAGTCTATAAACGCACTCGTTTTCGCTAGGAAGCGGAGTGGTCGAAAATGTCCTGTGGCAAGCAAGACGATCTATGTCAAGCTCTTCATATGCAACGCCACCAAACGACGAATCCAAATAGATACAGAAAAAAACCAAGAAAACCGATTTAGGCGATTTGATGTTGTTCGACATGGGGTTCCCATGACCCATATACGACTGTTCCCTTGTCCGTTATACAACATAAAAAAATCAGAAATAACCCTTACAGGGGAGTTGGAATACAGAAAATATGCCTACATATACATATCAAAAATCAACAGTTTTTCGTCTATGTCTGTTACGTGTTCAAACAATTGACGACGTTCTAAACTTGGGATTTCTGGGCCTCCACGCCTAGCACGTGCCAAGGTCAGCGGACCCGGATCTATTGTCCCCGCCGACGACGTTCGGACGGGGGGGACTTAAAATGAGCAGCGTCCGTCCGTCCGTCCGTTTAGTCCGTCCGTGATTAAAAAGGTTAAACCCACGTTGTATACGATTTATCTGGAGTTCCGTAAGGGCGACAATGTTGTAACTGGTGGAAAAGAAGGCGGATGGTGCCAGTTTCTTGACTTGATTAGTTTTGGGCGTAAAAATATGCGAATTAGTTCTAATTCATAATTTAGAAATGTCTGCAGGCCTTGTTTAAAGGTTCTGGATTCCGTAATGCATTTATAATGATGTTAATTGGTGTGGAAGGAAAGCGGCGCGACGATTTTGACCTGATCGAGTGGGGCGTATTCGGGCAAATTGAGTATGCAAAGCAAAAATCAGCGTAATTGCTATATTTTGACACTGGAAAATTGGAGACTCAAACTTCCTGCGCTGCATGAAAGCGTAATCATGGGGCAATCTTATTGCAATTTGAAAAGTAGGTGATATATGCGGCCAGCGGCTTAGTATGCAAATAACAATTAATATGCGTAATTGCTGTATCCGGAAACGGTTACATCGGATAGGCAAAATTCCTTCGTACATGAGACGTATACTATGCCATAGGGAGGGGAGTGGGGTGTTAGGGGAGGGGGTTAGTATTGCGGATGTTGGGGGGGGGTGGGGGGGTGGGTGTTGCAGAGGGTGGGGGGGGTTAGGGTTGTTTGGGAGTGTGTGTGTTGGGAGGGGGTGGGTGTTGCAGGGTGTTGGAGGGGGATGTTGCGGGGTGTTGGGAGGGGTGGGGTTTGGTTTGAGGGTTGGGATGAGATGGGGGTGTTGCTGGGTTTTGGGAGGGGGGTGGGGTGTTTTGTAGTGGCATTTATTTGAATGTTAGTGATCGCGACATTCGGCTGGGGACATATTTTACGCAGGCGTAATACGAGTCGCCTTGTTTTCAAATAGGTAACGAAGGGTGGCAAGATAATCATTGATGGTAGCTAACCGTAATCTGCAATTAGACAACTATTTTAAAGTGGCAGGAGCAGATTTTTTGCGGATACGAATTTCTTTCAAATTGCACTGGATCGGGTTGTAGACCACTTACCGAGAACGTTTCGAAGGTTTGATGGAAAAACAAGTACAAAAGAAAAACAGAAAACCTTGTTTTGACTTTGCCATTTGTTGGAATCGTCTAGAAAACCATGCTTTGATTTTCTGTCGTGCACGACAGAAAAAGAAAATAATAAAAATCATCTTATTACATAAAGACAGTATTAGACTTAGCACTTCCGGTGTGATTTAATACATGGGAAGCATTCGAAAATATGCACAAAAAAAAAACAGGGTTCGAACAAATTGGGGGCGGCTTCTTTCTGAAATGTACAGCATGCCTCTTTTAACATCTCACTTTTAACAACTATGGCAAAAATGTTATCTGTGTGCCATGAGAAGACGAATCAAATAAACATACCTTCCCAAAACACGACCGCATATCTCATAAGCAGCTATGTCTGTCGTAATTACTAGTCCTTGATATATGATTTGTGTAGCAGTCTGTTGCTCTTTGGGAAGAATTTAGATTCTGCCACCACATCTTTAAACATGCAGTTATTCCGTTGAGGAGGGCGGCTGCCGAGTTCTTTAAATACCTTCACATAAATGAGAGCGATCCCCGTGGAATCCAGGAGTGCAATGGTTTTGGGGTTTGTATAATAATTAAAATAGGGACGTTTTGATATTAGAGTGTAACGGTGCGCATGGCTACGAGCGCATAGCTCTGTAGCCTGCGCGTCGTATGTTCAAGGGTATTATGTTTGTAGAGAACTTTGCAGGGGAAGTTTCTGGAGTTTTGAGTTATGACAGGTAATTTAAGGTGCGTGTTACGATCGTTTTTGGGAACCCCCTGATTTACAATAATAGTGTCGGTTTTGATATCAGATGAAAGGTTCGTATTTTTCGCATTGTCGTTTCCTAAAATTTGAGCCCTCAAATCCATTCATTCCCAAGATATAAACAAAAAACCGCCCGTTTTAGGGTGAACCAGCAATTTTAGAACAGTATTGAAGAGGGCTTTGCCAACATGCATTATTGCGTCTACCATCTAAACCGCAAGTTTGTTTCCCATCGGTACTGGATGGGGTGTATGTGCAAGTGCAAGGCTCTCATATCAAGTAGAGAACACAATACAATAAAATTGGAACAAGCACTTTAACAGAATGATTGATGTGAACTTCATATTTTTTTCTTAATTTACTGATATTACTAATCTTTTGGACAAAGGTTTGTTAAAGAGATGATTTTTGTAATTGTCACTGGGACCGGAGACGCCATAGTAAATGCATGTAGCAGTTTCACAAATACCGTTTTGGAAATCCCAATGCCCAAATCGCAGCAGATCGGTCCTATCCCTCCCTGTACAGAACACACGTATCGTCTCACACCTTGATCGATTACGATGTGACAACGGAGATGCAGAAAGCTTGCTGCTTTGCAGTATTGTAGTTAGAAACGGTGGTTCAGGAGATGAATAGTTTTTTGGTTGTCACGTGTAGGTGGGTACCAGGTCAAGTTGTCAGGTATCAGATATCAGTTTGCTCTGCGGGGGGCGACCGTATATATAAATCCGACATGTTAAATCAAGGTATGTGTACATGACCCCTCTGCCAAAAGTGCTTATTATTTTTTTTCCAAAAGGACCACAGTGGATATGTCTAAACAGTACAAATTTACCCTTTCAAAAACCGACCGTACGATGACGATAATCGGTTGGTTTTTTCCAAGTAGGGATACGTACGTCATTGGTAACCTGGAAGGGTCCCCCGACGAAAGCAAAAAATATAAACCAATCAATTTGCCGTTGACGTCATCAAATCTTTATTTTCAAAATTGGCTGTTATTCCCATAATAAAATTCCTTTTTAAGATTCAACATCTGATATTGTTCTTTAATATTAATATTCAATTGTCCCGCATGATGTGAAAAAGATGGGTCCATAAAGTCTACAAACTGAGCAAACATAGTAGCCGGCAAATAACTTTACCGTGGACTGAATGAGCAGAAGGATCCCCGTAATAGTTTTAGAAGGGCTTACAGCCCACTGGCGAGCGCTTGCGGGGGGTTGGTGGGTTGGTTATGCGTCTAGTATGGTCATCGGTGTTATATGAATTCTGAAGTTCTGATTCCGTTAAGGAAGGTCGAAAGGGTAAACAAAACTGGTTACCTTTTATACGACTTCATCGATGTTTTTGTGGTAAAAGATCATCAATATCTTCAATCATTTCGTTTGCTATATGGCTTATTTGATTTGGTTAAACAAATTGTCACCGAGTTTCATCTTAAAATGCAAGGAGGCTTCCTGAAGTATCATTGAGTAATGCCATGTAGAGAGCAAAGACACTGTGAAACACGCACAAAACATCGCACTCATTGCTTTGTTGCAATTCAATTTAATTTGGTTTTACTCAGGATAGCAATCCATTAGCCAAGTAAAAATTTAACGTGACAGGGCCCTAGCCAGGGGGGGTGCGGGGGGTTGCGACGAACCCCCCCCCCCCAAAAAAAATGACAAAGGTCCGCTTTATGCTGGTGAAGGTCCGCTTTGTCATGTGAAGGTCCGTTTGCCTTGTTAAAGTTGCGGGTTTGCGTAAATTTAGTTGTTTTAGGGGTTGTGGGGATTGTATTGAATGTCGAAACAGCTGTTAATCTAGTACCATTAGGAGGATGATGTTATTACTGTTGCGATGATGTTCATTTCACATCCATCAACACCCTGACCCCCCCCCCCCCCCCTTCAGAATTTGGAAGAGAGACGACGACGAAAAATTTTGAGCCAACCTGCCGAAGCGCAGCGAGCCGAACAAAAATGGTTTGTTGGTACTCAAAAGGTCCGCTTCTGGCAAATCCGCACAACCCCACCTTAAATGTTCCTGGCTACGGGCCTGCAGAGATGTCATCGACAATCGGCACATCCCGGGGGGAGGATAGGGTCTAAGGCTGGCAATTTCACAACCAAGGCATTCGGTGACGGAGAACACGTTGCAAGACAGATGTCCTTGCTCGTAATTATGGGTTATTCGGGTTGAAAATGTGCATTTTTTTAAATCGAGTTTGGGGAATATTTGTAAAGTATCCAAAAAGATTGTAGAAAGTCGTTTGATTTGTTAAACTTTTTCCCCTCAAAAAAGGTAAAATTGGCAACAAAAAAATAATGTGCCTTTGGGTGATAACAATGCTGAAAATGGGTCGTAACAGCCCTGTACGCGTCACCTCCGAAATGGGAGTCCACGAGCACATTACAAAAAAATGACATTTCTACTGCAGTATAAGGGTCGGTTTCACTTTGGGAAGTAATGACGATCCACCGAGCTTTGACGATGTCTTCTTATTCACCGGCACGATCTAAATAGCTGACTGTTAATTTCTTGCATGCGGTCCTGGAGTTAAAGAGATGATAAAATGTAGCTTGAATGTAAATAAAGTTTACACGCTCTTATTTTAGGGAATATCTCGTGGACGATACCCACAGGATGACAAGATCAGAAAATACCCTTTAAACCCAAATGTTGCACAAATGTTATAATATGATTATGATTTATATAATAAATGTTTGTATAATTTTTATCATTATTTTGCATAAGTTGACAGAATTTATCAGCTAATTCTCTTTATTATAATAACTAAACCAAATATTGGATCTTATATCGTTAAGGTGTATATAACGCACGATTAGATAAAACAAAATACAAACAATCCAGTTCTAAAGCACCGCGACCGCCAGTTTATTCAATGACTTGTGGCAACACTAGGGAATGCAGGTAACACTTCATACTCATTTCGATTGTCAATTTATGGATATTATGGAGTCGTTTTTGAGGGTCGTGTGGTGGGCGTTTGTATATTTTTGCTATAGCTTGAACAGGATGGGAACTATCACTTGAAGCATCTTTGAGCATTGACTGATTGTTTTCTCTTCATTTTGATATACACTATCCTAAAATTTCATGTAACCTTTAAAGTTCAAAAGACAAAGTAGCGTCCAGTTCAACCTTGGACAGTCCTACAGCAAAGAATCCAAATGGACAGAATGAAAGTCAATTATTCCACCGTATAAACTTCCACGGGAATCTTCTTCAGAAATAATGTTCCTTTATAAGAACGAGTCCTAAGATAACTTTATCAAGTATTTGAAGTCGGAACGGTGTTGACCCCTCGACGAACACTAATATTCCGCAGTACAACATTACAAACAAGATTCCACGCGAAACTATAATTAAGATGATGTCACACACTCGTCTATTTACATATTCTCTCGGCCAATTACTGGGCGCCGTTGCCCAGTGAGTAAGGAAGTAGTGCCAAAAGCATTTACAAACGCCAAAGCCGGTGCAATGATCACCAATGTGCCAAATCCACAATTTGGTAAGCCCACCCGAGCACATACATAAAAAAATGACATTCTACTGCAGTATAAGGGTCGTATTTCACTTTGGGAATGTGGATGACGATCCATCCGAGCTTGACGAGTACTTATTCCCGAACGATATAATAGCGACATAAAACAGAGGGCTCTCTAACTCAGCAACAACAGCTTGTGTAACATTTAAGAGATTCTTAAATGTGAAAAGTCATTGTTCAGTGGTGCACTAATCGATCGGCACAACACTGTTGCGTCGGCCTATATTCAATGTTAGAACTACAGCGGTGCACTGGTGTTTTCGTCACAACGCTGCGGGCACGTTCAATGTCATTGGTTCGAGAAGTCAGAGGACAAAGTTAGCAAGGCAGGGTGCCTATCATCGGCACAACTTCCCTTAGGCGTCGTTCAATCAAAACTGCAAAAGCACAGAAGAGGAAAGCGATGGTATACAAAAAAAACACACCCGACGAGATGCACCCCGCACGTTCTGCAACCCAGAACTTCGGTCCGCTTCGCCCTGCCTGAAGCAGTCGTTCTTCCGAGTGTCTGCATCTCCGACAGGGTGCCGGCATGCCTCTGCTCATATAAACCAGCTCATGGCCCGGCCTATTGGTTAAGGCATGTGCTTACTACAGGTCGAATCAGAGGGGGGGAACTGGCCGGCCGGCCGAAACCGCCAATGAGCTCCTCGGCCAGTTCGAGGATAAACCTCGAATGACGAGCAATCTTATCAGCAGCCGGGTTTACCGCCGCATTGTGGACACGATGTAAACAAAATACGCATTGACCCGGCTGATTTCGACCAAGAAGTAAAGCAACTGCTTCCACCAGTGCTGACTCTTTCTCCAGCAGGAGTTGTATGCAGTAACTGATCAGCTTTGTCAACGCCGACTCCTGTAACTTGTGTATTCAACAATTACGGCCGGAGCGGCGATAATGTGCGCTCTTTCTTAGAGCCTTGGTGAGCCGAAAGCCAGCCGGCTGATCTTTTCGGGATCATTGGCATCGCGGTACCCGTTATGCGCAGTTGAAACTAGTGGCAAACACCTTGAGTCTTTCCACAGCGTGAACGGTGTGCGCGCACCAGTTTGTCGAACATAAAAAGTACCACGCGGGGTCTTTCCAGTTCTTGCTGACATCGGCTCGGGGGTTTTTGCGGCTTTTGAGAAGTCAGTCGTCTGTCCCCGTGAATTCTCTGTCACGGCCCCCGTTAGATTGGTATCGCGCTCACAAAGTTCCTGGGTAAGAGATAGATTGTACAACTTGTCGCAGTAATTTGATGGAACTGGTTGTGGTGACTCGATGTCACGTCGAGCGCGATATCCAACGTTTGCCGCCGCGTGTTTGAAGTTGCATAGGCAGTTTAAGTTGACACATGTATCCAGTGTCCATTCGCATAATGCGTATATTCTGAAGCCCTGGCTGATAGGCTTGGTCGGCATTCGAAGGTTCGTCAGCCAACCGTAATGCCCCATGTACGGCACCATGCTTCAGCGAGAGATTAGTTGCGGATGGCATTGATATTTTCTCCTGGAATTCCGCTGAAACACGGTCCCCAGGCGGACTGGACGCTATCCAGCGGATGCTTTCGGAGGTAATTGAACTTAGCTTCTTTCTTCCTGATTTCTGCAATCACTTTTTCCTGGGGTCGGTAGTCGGTTCGCACAAGAGGTGCTACCAGACAGGACTTTAAAACGCGTTTTACCCATGGCATTGCAAATCATCGGGTTGCGTAAACCCGGATGGGTGACCAATAATCCTTGGCGTTCGCCAGCCGAATTAAGACCCAGCACCAGATGGATACCAAAACCACGCGCGGATTTCGGCGGCCTATGTCATCTTCTCACCCTATTTTTCTCTCAACCGGATGTTTGTCCAGTCGGCGATCTCTGGAAGAGATTAAGAGAGGAAAAACTCCGGCAAAATAGTCCAGGGGACCCGTCTGTTGGTCAGCGTCAACGGTCGGTCCACTCGCAGTGTTACCGCGAAACACGTGTCGTCGCACCGGGGCTCAAATGTGCGTCCATTACGAGATCGTCCTTAGAAGGGTCATGCAGGTCAACCGGTCCTCGCTTAGGGTCATTTTCTGCCTCGGCTATGTACTCGAACCCTCTGTCGCGGTGGCTGGCTTGCGCGGGGTCATCAGATAAAAAATCATTCTGATCCTACAGGCTCATTTCAATGTCCACTGGCTAAGTCGGTACCAGCGTTGCGTCCGCGTCAAGCGCAGCGTCATCAACGGGGTGCACCCTATTATCGCACGGACGATACTGGGGCTTACAACGCGGAGTTGCTCCGATGCTTCCTCTTGTGCAGGATAGCCCGCTGCACGAGGTAGAGAATTGATGCAACCGGGCCCTTCAGGCCCGGCTAATTTTAGCCTTATTTGGACTTTGGTTTGATGGTCATCAGCATGGTCGGCCCGGAAAGAGCGCCGGCGTCCGCCCTGATGAAGTCGGAGGCGCCCGGACGTCTCCCCCTGTTATGACTGCGCATTGTATGTTTGCTGCCCTAACCAGCCTCATGCGGGCAAAGATTTACAGTTGCTGCGGTCAGCTGTCGTGCTGCGTTCACTCCACCGAATCCAAATACCGCGGCATTCTTAGGCTTATGAAAGCCTTTGTCATTGTTCTTTTGACAACCACGAGAGCAAGCTGATTCCTCGGTGTGGGGCCTCTGATGAACTGGTTGTCGTCGTGTCCATTGCTTAGTAGTAGATGATACAGGATCGCTGGCGATCGTCCTTTTATATCCTTTAATTACGCCACGAATAATCACGTGCCAGGTACCACGTGACGGTATCACGTGCAGTTATCACGTGACAAAAGGTATGCGAAAAAGAATAAGAACAGCAAATTAATTTATCTTGATTGGACTCGAACATGGAAATCCGGATCCTAGCGGGGTTGGTTTGGGTGTTTTGTGTAGCCGTTGGTCTTCGGTCCATCGTGCTATCCACTGAGCCATCTGATACTTACCTGAAAACTGATGCATTTTTATAATCTTATACCTTGGAATCAAAGCACCGGAAGTACCGGTCACATTATGGAAACGGAATAGTTTCACAGTCAAAATTCTCTCCCAACGTGACACTACCTGGTGGAAATTGAAATTCAATGCGGCCCCGCCTTCCTAAATCAATTTTTAAGATTGACCCAAACTACATTTGAAAATGGGAAAAGGGTCCTCTTTCGAGAAATTGACTAAGTCACTTTTGAAAAAAACGGAGTACAGAGCGGACCACTGCCTCGGTCTTTAGCGGGAAATTGGCCCTAGATCCAACAGCCATAGTTAATGGTGAAAAAAAAATAAGTCCAGAGCGCTCGGCTTCCTTGATCTTTAGCCGGAAATCGGGCTACATGCGTGTGTAAACCCTGGTCCGCTCCGGACTTTTGGAAAAATAAAACTAAGTCCAAGAGCGGGACCACTGCCTCAGGTTTTTTTTTTTTTTTTATTTAAAGGGAAATTGGCCCTAGACCAACAGCCATAGTAAGGGTGAAAAAAAAAACTAAGTCCAGAGCGTCGGTTCCTTGATCTTTAGCCGGAAATCGCGGTGGCTAATGCGGGTTAACTGGTCCGCTTCAGGGACTTTTGAAAAAAAAAACTAAGTCCAGAGCGGACCACTGCCTCGGTATTTAAGGGGAAATTGCTCCCTAGACTCCAACAGCCATAGTAAGGGTGAAAAAAAAAACTAAGTCACAGAGCGGTCGGCTTCCTTGATCTAGCCGGAACTCGCGGCTACATGCGTGTACTGGTCAGCTCCGGAATTTGAAAAATAACAAGTCGTCCAGAGGGACCACTGCTCCGGAATTTAGCGGGAAATTTGCCCTAGACAACAACCATAGTTAAGGGTGAAAAAAACCAGAGCGGTCGGCTTCCAGCCAGCCGAAATCGCGGCTAATGCTGTGTTCTGTAACTGGTCCGCTCCGGACTTGTCAATATTTCAAAGCCCCACTGCAGTGGTCGACTATGTAGAGTATACATTCTGGTCCCCGAACCACCCCAGCCGTGCAGGCCGGCTTTTTGGGCATCTGCGCATGCTACAATTTTTTACACACAAATTGTAACGTACCCCCGAAAGCTTCCCTAGATCAAAATCCAAGATTTCGGCATACGGCACCCGTCCATTTTTAGCTTTCTCCAGCGGAGTGCCGCTTTCGGTAAAACCCACTACTGGTGGGAAAACGCCACCGTCTGCCGGCTGAAAAATGTTGGAGCAAAAAACACCTAGCGCTCAGACCAAAACCACGAACCCGGGCCAGTCCGTGCAAAAAACGGATAACTCCCATATAGTTATACGTTCTGGTCCAGGCAGTTGGGCGCCCAATTGGCACTTTCAATTTAACCGCGTCACACACGGACCCACATCCAGACCAGTGTGGGTCTGCGATCAGAAACGGGCAGGCCCGGCACTTTCATGACATGATGGTTTCCCTCAAAACCCTATTTTAAGTTGTGTTTTGCGGGAAGGAAAACCTGCAGGCGTTGGCCAACATCGTTTTTAGTAAGCTGGGGGTGAGTCCGGGCGACAGAGTAGTGGGTGGCGTATACCGCACGATCCAAACCTAGGGGCCACGCAGCGAACCTTTCAAGAGTAGGATCACGCCCTTTCGAAGCGGTCCGCTCTGGAATTTGTTCATTTTTGAAATGTCTACAAAATACCCTTTCAAGTGGACGGGCCACCGCAGCAAAATTTAGGCCGGGCCGCAAGCAAAATGTTGTCCACCGTTCGGTTTCCGGGAAAACTATGTAGATAAGGTGTTTAAGGGTTCATATCTAATGTTTTAGAGATGTGGTATCATGCCCGGTCCGGTTTCTGACCAACGACTTCGAACAAGTCAGTGAGAGTTAAGTACTGGGCTCAAAGTTGCTCTAAGGATAAGAAACGGGCCGCGACCAGAAACGATACGATAGGAGGGTAGGGACATCTCGGACTTCAAAATGAACTAAGTCCCGAGTTCAGAAAAAAACTAAGTCCAGAGTTCAGAAAAAAACTAAGTCAGGCGGACCGCTTCCTTGGTCAGCGGAAAGTCAGGCGCCCTAGATCTTTTAGTGATCTGTCAGTGAAAAGTCACTAGCCGGGCCACGCATGTAGACTTTTCAAAAATTGACGAAGTCCAGAGCGGACCAGGCTTCCTGGCTTCAGCGGAAAAGTTTAGCCGAGATATTGTAGTGATTTTCAGTGAAAAGTCACTAGCCGGGCCACGGCAGCGAGATTTTTCCAGTAGCGGACCACTTCCATGGTCAGCTGAAAATCCTAGATCTACTAAGCGAAACTTGGCCGTGAAAAAAATGAGTCCAGAGTTCAGAAAAAAAAAACTAAGTCGAGCGGACCGCTTCCTGTTCAGCGGAAGTCGCCCTAGATCTTTTAGTGATTCTTCGGTGAAAGTCACCTAGCCGGGCCACGGCAGTAGACTTTTCAAAAAATGAACTAAGTCCAGAGCGTTAACCGTTCTTAGTATTACCTGAAAGTGGCCGCTCGACTTAAGAGTTGTGGTGTGGCTGAAGCTTTCGGCCTGTTACGGATGGTTGGGTGGGCGCGATGAAATCGACTGAAATGAGGATTTTGCCCAATTTTGAAAGTGAGGTTATGTTAAGGGTAAGAGTGTGTTTTAGTGATTTAAGGGATATGAGAGAGAGAGGTTAAAGCGTTACGTCATCTTTAGAAAATTCATCGTCTCGAATGTTTGCCGACCACAAAGAAAAACATAGCCCCCTCCTCAGTACCAACCAATAGAAAGCAATGGCTGCCTCCGCCTTCTTCCACATACTGGTGGTTGCCCGCTTTGCATAACACTATCGGGAGTGATACCAATTTATGTATGTGTTAGAGGTGCCAGGTGTAATAATAGTTTACCATTATCATTGTGCTCAGATACTCTTTTTTCCATAATTGCATGCGCGCTTAGGTTGAAAGATGTATTCATTGAGCGGTTTATTTAAATTCCAAGACGACTTGAGTGTCATATTGTTGTGTGGCCATGGGTAGGACAAAATTTGTATCGAATTGACATTATGCTGGGTATACAAGCACCCAAAACTAATAATTATTCAGTGCTGCAATATCAAAATGTCAGCGCCAGCACGGTCGACTGGTTTTGAATGGGCTTCACCCCCTTGCGGGCGTGGCGTCTGCCTTTTATTCGTGAAGGTTTATATGATTTAAAATCCCAAAAAACATCGCCAACAAATCCCGCGCTAGTCTAAGTGTAGAATGCTTCCTAATCTCTTCTCATCGAAAGGTCGAACCTCCAGTGTGCGCATTTTGAGAAGAAATAACTTGATCCTGAATTTTGTTTCAAGTGAAATTTGAATCGAGTCCAAATTAACGCAAAGTATGTTTAATGCACCCTAACTTTAAATTTTGAGAGGCTTTTATTTTGTCGGCAAACTTTTTTGCGCTCGTCTGCCTCGAATTGGCTGGAAATTTTGGCAACCCTGCAATGTGTGTGCATAAGCCGAGGTGATTACGCGTGGACGGCTGGGTTATTAACATATTTATGAATATTGCATAGGTACTTATAGTGAACGTGTTCAGATTGTTGTGAAATTTGGCTCAAATGTTCAGAAAGGGTCGAGTCCACTACCTGAGAAGATACTTTAGTGAATGAAGATTCAGTGCCTAGTAAATAGGCCCCACCTGCAGCCCTGTAGGCATTACGTTCAAAAAGTAAAATTTTTTTTAATTTGTTATTGTATTGATTTTTCACCAAAATATCACTTTTTCTTTTTTGTATCCTTGGACCGTAAACAACCTGAATTTACATTTATAAATGGTCTTATATCCAAACAGGCTTCTGTTGGGAGTAAACCACAACGTCGAGTTACGTGCGTTTTTTCCTATATCAATTTGTGTGCTGTGAGAGCGTGCATTTTTCAAACCTTCCGTTCTATGGGGAGGATGTCCGTCAACTTGTTGTAATGATAATCCAAGTATTACCACCAAAAAGTCCGTCCTCTCGCAAATGTCCATTTTAGGACCGTTGTTTAACTGGATCCCTTATGATTCCAATAAACTGAAGCTCGTCTTCGGCTTGAAAGATGACAGCAGACAAAATAGCTTGTATATTATAACAGCTTTGATGGCAGCGCAGTGGTGAGTGGATCAGCGCTCGCCTTCATAAGCATAATGTTGTGTGGTCGATTGCCCCGCTGTCGCCAATGTGTGGTGCACTTGGACAAGGCATTTTACCTCCCTTGCCTCTCTCCAACGGCGTATAAATAGGCTACCGGCATATGCTGGGAATATAACCCTACTGACTGTGAGGGAGGGTGGCGAACCCCTTTCAAGGGATATAATGCATGAAACAAATTGACATAATTGAAAAAGACACTTTTTTTCATTTTTCGTAAACCACAGGGGAGGGTGGCAGTTGTGGCCAATGTCTGGAACAAGGATGATGACACTACTGCCCATCCTTTTACCAACTTGAAACAATACATGTTGCTCATCAGCTCAAAGACCACTGCTATTTATATGAAATTGGTTGCTAATCCCGGCTATCCATCTTTCCTTGCCAGAATCAATATCTTACTACAAGCCTAAAGTAAAATACCTGAATCCCGGCTGAATGCTTTTGAATTGTGTCGCAAAACATGCAAGATACACTGTAATTCTGCCAGGGATGTGAACACCTTTCTTGTCCTGTTCCAAAATTGCCACAAACTGCCACCCCCCCCCCCCCCCCCGAAATCGTCCTGTTTTAAACAGAATGTAAACATCCAAATTGTTTTCAAACTCGTGGAGTGAGTTCATTAGGGTCCGTTTCATTAGGTCAATTTGTGTCATGCCATTATATCCCGTTAAAAGCTGCTGGCTGATGGTAGTGGGGGTAGTAGTGGGATGTGGATGGGGTCAGTGGCGTCAACCGAACAAACCGGTCCAGAGGGTTCAAAATTCCCAAGTCGTTTTCCGCAGAGGTGAATATCCCCTTTTCATTAATTTGGCACAAACGTAGGCTAAAATTTACAAAATTCTCCAACACAAAATGAAAATACATTATGTCATTGTTTTTTTTTCCATGCCATTATGTCCCTTTAAGTTATCCCTGACCCACCCTAGCTACTGGTAATTATAACTTTAATGAACCATGACTTTCAAAAACCAATAAATCATCTCTGATCCCCCAAACTTTCCCTGCTATTTTGACCTATAATACCTGATGTTCGTAATAAATGGTAGTGGAGCACTTGTTGTTGACGTTGATGGGAGTGTGGTAGCCATGAGACAGTGTAGAAGAATTTTCCGGACACTTCTAAATCAATTTCACACAGTGCTATAGTCTTCGCCAGTGATGTTGAGGAATCAACACAGTCACAACATTTCCACATAAAATATTGTCGCATTGCCATGATAGACCGGCAGCCCAGAAGGTTTTGATCAATCCAACGCGATACCAATATCTAAATACTGAAAAAAAATCAGAGAAAAATATAACTTTTGCAGATATGAATGTCTGCCGGAGACCCGATGCTGCGTGTGGCCCCAGGAGAGGGGTAAAGTTACTATGGGGGTCAAATGTTTGAACTGCTCTAAATCTAATAAAATATAGCTCAAATTATTCCTTAGGTAACCAGGAGTAAAAAAAGTCAATTGGGTCACATGCGTGTGGTGCCTCCTTTCCAAGATATTTGGGAAAATAGGCTAAAGGTCATTTGTTTATTCAAGGTCAACGTTTGCAATATCCAGATTTCTTTGTAAAAAAATATCAAAAATTTTGCATAGGGTTGGTTCCATTTAAAAGGAGGGGTATAATGTCCCCATCCCCATAGAGTCCTACAGGGAATTTTATACCCCTCCAATTATAACAACAAGAAGATGCCGAAAGTGCAAAAGCATTTCATATTTGGAATCAATATCATTAAAAAAATTTTTTAAAAATATTTTTACAAAGAAATCTAGGCAATGCAAAAGGTGACTTTTCCTGAATAAACAAATGACCTTTATCCATTTTCCCAAATATCTTGGAAAGGAAGTACCACACGCATGTGACCCAATTGCCATTTTTACTCCTGGTTACCTAAGGAAAAATTGGAGCTATATTACATTCAATTTAGAGCAGTTCAAAAATTTGACCCCCATAGTAACTTTACTCCTCTTCTGGGACCACACGCAGCAGCGGGTCTCCGGCAGACATTCATATTTGCAACAGTTATATTTTTCTCTGAATTTTCCAGTATTTAGATATTGGTATCTCGTTCGATTGATCAAAACCTTCTGGGCTGCCGTTCTATCATGACAATCCAACAATATTTTATGTGGAAATGTTGTGACTGTGTTGATTCCTGATGATTCCTGATGATCTTGATGATTATCTTGAAGTGTAAATTGTTTGTGTGACGTTTCCGAGCATCCGAATGCTTCCGAAGACGGAGAAAGCACGCGCGACAAAACCTGTGATCTGACATGTGATGTGCTCTATGACGTTCTTCGTGCCGTCACGGGTCATTTAAATAAAATCATAAAATTCACTTTTTGGCTCAGATGTATGCTGTTTCGTATGTTTTTCAGCGTTTCCAACCCTGTTGAAACAATTCTAAGGCGTTCCGTGCGATACAATGTCAAAATGTTGGCTACATCATAGATATCTGGGGCATTTTAGGTCATTACCTGGTATTTACTACGAAAGTAATTGAGAGAGTTCCTTCATAGCCCTAGTCCTGTGCTCCGCCGCCTACGCTGGTTCCGGGAACATTGCGTCCAGGAATCATTCTCATTCACAAATACTGAAAAACGATCACATGGTCACATGCAATCGCTTCCACTAAGAGCAGATTTCACTGTATTTCCACAATTCATTACGCGCTAGCGACGAAAATGCCACACCAGTCCGAAATGCGTTGCAAAAAAGTCCTGTACGGAAGCACACGACCTGTAGAATCGCAACAGTGCACGGCGCAAGTTTAGAATCAAATATTTTTTGATTACACCGGCAAAACGTTGGGGATATATATATAAACTATATAATTCATATTGCCGGTCGAAATATGTCTGAATAAGGGTCAAGAAAAAAACCTTCGAGTCGCGGCCGGGAGTCGCGGGGGGGGGGGGTGCACTGAGATAGGGGTATCCCGGTTGTATATTGGCACTTATGGTTCTGTGTGCGAATCGAATAGCGGCGCGGCATGGGAACTCCGCGAAATCTCTTACTTCCACTTATTGAAAATAACGTGTATATTTACAGTGCGTGACACTACAAGCGAAGACAATTATACTTTATTATATTTATACCTAGCAACGGCAACGCTTTTGGTTAATTTTTGTGATCAGCAACTCACATACTCTGCATACCATTGGCATATACAGTTGGCACAAAAAGAAAACAAGATCCCCTGGTAGGGAGCAAGCGAATGAGGTCAAAGGTCATGACCTCTTACCACAATCGGAATGTACCACATATGAACCTTGGGCGGGGCCAGTGGTTCTTCTGATCAAGTTTGGCTGCAATTGGCTCACGCGTTTGTCCAGGTGATACAAAAAACACAGTCAACCTAACCAGTCAACCTAACCAACAACCTAACCAGGGAACAACAATCAATGGGAATTGACCGTGGCTGTCTGCCGATTCCCGTAATCAGATTTTCACGTTCATTCATCACACTCCGTTTGGAGCTTCCGCGGTTGGGAATATTACAAGACCTTCGCCAGCTAAGGGACATAACAACGGCCCCATAATGCAATGGGCATAGATCAACCCGCTATGCTTTCCATAATGACTATGCTTTGCATACTGAGCTATGCTATAGCAGCAGATAGCATTTATGCAAATAAGTTTGACGCAATCGCCCAATGGCGGTGCCCCTGAGGTGTCACCAATTTGCTGAGTCACTGTCAGGGGCCTGACCTAACCAAAATAGAACACACAGACACACAGAAGGAATCTGTGATCGCAAAATCCCCCATGCCCTTTTAAGCCAGGGGATAAAAAGTTCTTGGCATGTTTTCAACCAGTATTGTGCCAGTGTTCAATAATTTTGAACGTTTTTGAATATATTTTGTTGCCTAGCTCTTCCTCTTTCATTAATACCTCGCTTGTAAAAAACGTACAAAACTGGCTGAGATAGATCACCCGAAACACTGGAAGCCCCCTAATCAAAAGTTGCACTTTATGGAGTTTTCAATGGTTACTTATTACCCTTTTGTACATAAGGTTAATAATTTTGATAAACACATTAATAATCAGCATGTGAATGGTTAATAACCACATGACCAATAAATGACAAAATTAAAGGAAAAGATGAAACAACCTTAGGTTCTCACTACACTGTAGTCATTTATTCATGTACGTATACATGGTAAACCTGCTTGTTTTTGTAATCTTCTTCAACCACTCCATCTTCAACAATGAAACATGAAGCACCTGCTTTTCTTGGCACTATCTTAATTTATTGAATGTTTTCTTCTAAAATATATTACTAACATTGTATAGAAAGAAATGCATAAAACCGTCAAATATTCATACATATTAACCAGGGCATGATAAATTGTTTATTGATAAAAAAAATATTTAAAATAATGGGTTATTTTTTTTATTTTTTGTATTATTGGTTTACAATAGCACTTTAAAGATAATTAATCAGAAAACTAACATTGTGGTATCATTTAGATTTGAAGTATCGCGGCATCTTTCTTCTTTTCTCCCACTTCAGTACTGAGAAGAATAAAGCTGAGTTGTGTTCATGACATGTTTAAAAATGAGATACATATAGTTTTAAACATGTTACCATATCAATTTAAAAATATATTGCAAATTGTCTGTACAGATCATTTGCCCAAGAGGTAACTTTAAATTATGAGTTATTACTCACGATAACACATTTTAGGCATTTTGCCAGTCAGTTATAATTACTCTTTAAGAACAATTATAATGTTGTGATTAGCTACAAGTGCAAGCTTAATTTTTTAACCCTCTCATAATCATGATATTATTTTGAAATTGAGATAAAAATATACAATTATTGTGAACCTTAATTGTCAACTGTTCATTATTATTGAGTAAGCTTTATGAATATAACACAGTTCAATTGTTTAATAGCACGCCATTCGAAAATGATAAAATTGAATGATAAAATTAACATAATTATTATGTTTGCATCAACTACAGTAATAAAATTTGGATAAATTAATTAATTTTAAATTATGAGTAATATACCTCACAATAACACATTCTTAACATTGCTGTCAGTTATAATTTACTTCTTTAAGAACGCTTTTTTTTGTAAATATGTGGTGATTAAGCTACAAGTGCAAGCTTAATTTAACACTCTCTTACTATGCGCAGTTATTAAATTGATAGACAAAATATACCAATTGATCTGTGCAACCTTAATTTGTCAAAACTGTTCATTATTATTGAGTACAGCCTTTTATGAATTATAAAAACGTCACTTGTTTAATAGGCACAAGCCATTTCGAAAATGATATAAATTGCATGATAAAATAAACATAATATATATGGTTTTGCATCAACACAGTAATAAAATTGGAATAATAAATTAAATTTTTAAAATTATGAGGTCTACTCAAAAACACATTTTAACATTTGCAGTCAGTTATAATTACTCTTTAAGAACACTTTAATAATGTTGTGATTGAAGCTAAACAAGTGCACGCTTAATTTTTTAACACTCTAGACTCATGCGATTATTAAATTGATATTACCAAAATCTTACAAGTTTGATTGTGCAACTTAATATTGTCAACTGTCATATTATTGCGTACAGCCTTTTATGAATTTACGCAGTCAGTGTTTAATAGCACAGCATTCGAACATGCTTTATAAATTGATTGATAAAATTAAAAATATATATGATTGTTTTGACATCAACTACAGTAATAAAATTTGGAATAATTAAATTTTAAATTATGAGTTATTACTCACAATACACATTTGAACATTTGCAGTAGTCAGTTATAATTAATCTTTAAGAACACTTTAAGTATGTTTGTGATTAAGCTACAAGTGCAAACTAAATTTTCTTTTACACTCTCATACTTCATGATCATAGTAAATTGATATACTTTAGATTGTGCAACCTTAATTTTTCAACTGTTCATTATTAATTGTGCGACAGCCTTTTATGGATTATAACACGTCACGTGTTTAATCTAGCCAACCATTCGAAAATGATATAATATTGAATGATAAAAATTAACATAATAGTATATGTTTTGATCAATCTACAGAATAAAAAATTTGGAAAAATTATAAATGTCATTATCATGGCGGTTTCAATTATTTTTAAAAAGCAGTAACGAAAATACACTGCATACGAAGTACTGCAATACTGCCGTTTTTCGTATTGTGAACACTACTCCTAGCTCAAGTTATATTGCTCATATTTTTACATCAAAGAGCTATGGTATCTCCCAGAAAAAAGGGATTAAACATTTCGAAAACTCATGGTCAAAAACCAAAAAAGAAACCCCATTGCACACTGTAAAAAATTGCACTCTAACAACACACTTGTACGCCAATTCGTCCACACTTTGTACGTTGTTTTAGTCTCTACCATTCTGCTCCTTTTTGTCCAGAAATGGATGGTCATTTATCAAAGATTGCCCTTAAAGGAAATTGTCATGATTCCTGAATTTTTGGAAATTTGGTATGGATGGAAAGCTTAAGTAACGTAGAGATTACATATAAATACAAAATAAGTTGAAAA
The DNA here is from genome assembly GCA_023653785.1 of Ophioderma brevispina. Taxonomy (NCBI): domain Eukaryota; kingdom Metazoa; phylum Echinodermata; class Ophiuroidea; order Amphilepidida; family Ophiodermatidae; genus Ophioderma; species Ophioderma brevispina. The sequence goes on from JAMKCH010006231.1 coordinate 28,000, forward strand.
TGTCCACATTTGTGAGTATTTTGCCTTGAATTTTCCGACCAATAGCCTTACTCGAAACACTATTCAGACAAATCCACATCGCAGCAAATTGGTGACGTCAAAAGTGGATGACCCAATTCATATCGCAGTGTGGCCACTTTTCATATTCGAGTGAACTGCCGGGGGGGTAGGACACGCCATCCTAACAGCAACAGCCTGAATTCAAATCGGCATCAACATCCCGCGCGACTCGAGTGCTAGTCTTTCAAACACTTAACGGTATGAGGGCGCTATTACGCGTATGACGGTTACACTAAGACTGCCTAAGTCTTAGGCCTGGTCACGAATATTTAACTCTAAATGCCTTATTGGAAATTACACTGTTTTGTTAGCGCGTGTTAATCCACTAACCCGACGGATTTTGAAGTCAAAATTATCCTTTATTATCATGATATTATAAGATGTATTGGAACTAGGGTGTTTAAGAGGAGGATTTGGTGAATGAAATGAGACACAAGGGGGCTTACCAAGTAATGCAACGTTAGCAGTTCCACAAATTACGTTTTGGAAAATCCAGAAGCCCAAATCGATCAGGTACGTGTCCTACCCCCCCCCCCCCCGGTGAATGCGATCGATGTGTTTTTATCAATAATAATTTAAAACAAAACGAAATGAAACAAAATATGTCATTCTGTAAATTATTTCCAATTTTATGATTACTTCATTAACCATCAATATTAAAGTGTAATATATAACAATTCGAGGTCAACACGATGTTGGTCATCACTTTGACGTCAAGAGGAGAGCAAAATTGGGCGGGCGATTTTGATCAATGAAGCATGGCGAAAAATCCGCCCGTTTTCTTCGTAATTGTCAAAAAAGCAAAATTCAAATGGCCTCTATTTTGTTAATTTTACATCCAAAGTATTTTTTTTCGGGAATTCGTAATGTATGTACGGAATATTTATGACTTAACGTCAACTGAGCTTGACAAAATCTTGGAAATATTTCCTTTCGAAGTGGGATTTTAGGGCTCCGGGTCATCAAGGAATAAATATCACATCAATGTGTATACGTTACACCAGCTAAAATACAAAATACAAAACTGCTGTTTCAGCAAGCAAATGAATACGCATTTAAAAAAATGGGCCCAAAATGTGTTTATAGTACTAAAGGGTAGGTCTTCCTTAACCTTCACTGAGCTTGGAATTTACTTCTATGGCATCACATCAATGGATACAGCACATTAATTTAAATTGAATGATAAACCTAGGTATACCTATTAAGGTTACACCATCACCAAACACCATTATGACACGAAATCAACGATAAAATATCCCATTTTCTGTAATAATTGTCTCAAGTCAATATCTACAGTCATATATCGGTGATTGATATCTTATTGCATGACCACTTGTTTTTACCAAATTAGCACACATGTACAGAGAGTGTTTGAAACAGTACTTTCACCCTTTCCCAACCCTGAACGGTCTTTTAAATCCCGTTTAGAGGAAACCATGATACTGCCGTGATATCTGGTAAATATTACAGATACTTTTTTGCGACAGAAAAGAGGTCTTCTAACCTGTCTATACACTGCTCTAGATTGCATGTCGGCAATGACATGGGTTTTACCAAAACCACATTAAGATCAAAGCGTGACATCTTGTTTCTGCCATCACGAATGTCCATTGCAAATGTCTGACGAACATACAAACTTATGCCGTCTTCTTAATTCACGAAATAATATAGTTGTCTGTTGTTTTTTCTTTCTTAAAAAAGATAAAAAAAAGTGAAAATTATCAAAATTGCAGTAAATGTCGATAAATGTGTACAGCAAGTTAATTCTTATCGACAATTCGGTATTTAGTTATTATCTTTTGTTTTTTTAAATTATTTTTAGTTCTTTTACCTTTGCAGGTGGCTACCAATGACACGAAAGCATAACCGCGTGTTTTGTAGAGTTGGTTGTGACCTTGTACCTTACTGCAGCTCTGACTTCATCTCGGAATTACTGTGTCCCTGGATTCCACTTTCCATAGTAGGAGTGGCTAGAATAAAATTCAATAAAGTGTAAAAAACACTCAAAACCGCAAGGATTAGTATTCGTCATCAACTATTAGGATTTTCGATTTGTGACTAAAAAAGTTGAAAAACGTCAATTGGGGATTAATTCAGGTCATGTTTTCCAAGCCTGAACTGTACTCCTACTTTCGATATCATAGGGCAGCTTCTTTTATGAACACGATGATTTATAAAAAACAGGAATTTTCAACAAGAAGAGTTTGGCAAGCACGTACAGTTTAATATTATAGCTATCAACATACTAGTTTTAGTGTTACTTACCCCATATCAGTATGGCATTCATTTTCAAACTGTCTTCTCTGGGAAGTAGAGCTCTGTCCTGAAATATAAACAAACTCGCTTCTCCGACAATTAAGCAGTTTTCGTAAAACGAAATGAGAAAAAACAATGAAAACATCTTACCTGTGTCATCTACTCACCATATTTTATCTTTAATTTACATAATTTAATGAATATGCGGGTTCTTAATGTTAAGGATAAAGCAAAAGCATGTTTTACATATGATATACGATAATTAACCTTTTCTGGATCTCTGTTGAACTATACTTACGAAAACCACTACAAAAATATGGAAATTTCCATTCCCCTTCACTAGACCATCCTGTTGTGAAGCCTACGTATTTCACCGTCAATGGCGAAAGATCAACATATTCAGCAAATGGTGCCGAACCAACTTTACCCACCTGCAACATCATATTAATGTTGAAAATATTGTTTCCGGTGTGAAGCAGATATAGTCCGGCGGGAGCCACAGTCCGGGGCTCCATAGACGATAACGGCATAAAGCGTGAAACTAATGTTGCGTGAAGAGTCAACTGAATCGATTGCCCTATTGTTCACCATTGTTCCCGGACTATGAGTACGCCGGACCATAATTACTTCTACACCGGTCACCGTATAAGATTTTTGAAAATATCAATCGAGTTTTACAAATAAGGGCCTACATTATTCACGATAGTGAAAGGGGGATGGCCCGATTTGATAGAATGGCCTTCACCCGAAACCCCATCTATAAAGTTTCGCGCTAATTTTTCAACTCGTTTTGAAGCGAGAGCTAAAAACGTGATTTTGTATTCCCCATAGAGTACTGTGTAAAATTAATATTGGTCGCCCAAATTGGGGTATATTTTCTCTTATAACATCCAAACCAAACATCCTTTAGTCCTAAGATTTCACAGGGTAAATGAGCAAATAGTAGCTTTCTTCTGGTGCCAAAATTTGGACCACTTCCGGTAAAATATGGGGTCCCTGGGGAAGAGGCTATTAGCGATCGGACCATGGACCTTTAATGGTCAGAAGAATTCACTACAACCCCCTTTCCTTTAATAGTTGAGCATATGGGGTTCTAGACCAATTTTCACCGAATTTCACGACCTTACCACTCGATTAATTTTCAAAGCCTTGTATTTCATTTGGCTACTTCGTCACGCAACACTGAAACACTATTCCGGAAGGTTTATTTATCAAGATAATTTAACTCAATGATATGCATATTTACGCATATTTACATACTAAGACTAAATGACTAAATGACTCGGGTCTTTAATCGTAGGTCGTGACATACCTGAATACGTCCTCCATCAAAGTTCACATAGAAATCTTGCCATGCGGTTGTATTAATAATGTTTGGTGTTTTGACTGTAATTCTTTGACATGAAAGTATACATCTTCGAATTACGGTCCTGGTATTTGATGTCGCCCCTATAGCTGTAAAAGGACACAGATATAACATTTAGTCCAGAATAATTTGACAATAAAGTCAAGAATAATTTTCACTTGAACTGTTTTAGCATGATTTTGTGGACTTACTTTGATTTTAAAAACATTTTTAAATAAATTCCTACCTATTTCATATAATACATCACGATCGTTTCTTCTTTCCGGTTCTGGAGATAAGGCCAAGTGGATATTGTGTTGGGCTTTTACAGAAAATTGAACTGATGTTACGTAATCAGGAAGGGCGGGAAATCGATACTGATAGTAAAAATCACCGTCAGTTCTGTATATTGGACATCCTGAATAAGAATAAAAATCATCATCATCAGCATTATTATCCATCATCATCCATTATCATCATCTTAACCATCACCACCACTACCACCGTGGTAATTGCAATGAAGCACCTCGCATTTTCCCTCGTTTTCTAAATTGATGCGTTGTAAATATTCTACACCAAATTAGCAAGGCTAACACACAAAACCAGAAGTCTAAAGTGGCGGATTTAGGATCATCAAAGCAGGAGCTCAAAGCAGAGTTTAAAAATTGCATGTTATCAACCAACACGTTGCACTGATTCACATAACTCGCTCTGAACCGACAGAAAACGGTTGCTAACAATTTTGGGTTTTTTATGCTTTAAATGACTTCGGAGGTTTAGAAGCAGTTGTTGCAGAAACACAAAATCACAGTAAGCCAATTCTTCCACCAATGGCACTTGAAACTCAGCAAACCCAAGACCGTCAGCTCTGTTTTCCACCTTGCAAATCGCTGTGCAAAAGAGAACCTAAAATCACCCTAAATGGAGAAAAACTGTCACCAAAGTACCTTGGCGTCAAAATGGACCGCATTGTTACCTTCTATCAACACACCAAGGCAGTCGCTGCCAAGACTCAGTCTTCGTGTCAAACTCCTCAGAAGGCTCGCAGGGAATGGATGGGGTGCATCCTATGACACTTTATATACATCTACTATTGCTTTAGCATACTCAACTGCTGAATACGCTGCACCAGTATGAGTCACAATGTACATTCAAATAAGATTGATGTCGTTTTCAATGATGCAATGACACTCCTGAAAATCTTAATTAGGAGGAACCTTTAGACGATCAAGCTCGCCAATAAGTGTGATGAACCTGGTAGCCTAATCCCCCTACTAACACCCTTTGAGGATCACTGAATTCCAAGGAATCACTTTACTACCCAATCCATGACACTGCAGTCGCAGTATCCCTATCGATCATCCTGGATCAATGACAGATGGTCTGAGCAATGGCCATCCTCTACCTTGAAATTAAAGCAGTTTGTCGACAGCTCATCTAGCAAGGTTGTGATGTTGATAGAAAAGCATGGATCAACCTCAAAAGACTCCATGGAGTTATAGTTATATTATAGTAATAACTCCATGGTCGTACAAAGCACTTCCTTCACAAGATCGGCGTGGATCTTTCACCAAACTGCGATTGGGGAGAGCCATAAACCATTAACCATGAATTTCAGTCCCGATCGACCTGGACCTCGACCTGGCTAAAGACGGATCTTCCACTATGATTTTGGATTTACAACCGCGAACGAACGAATTTCGTATTGCTGGTTCACTTGATACAACAATAATCCCACTTGAATAAAGAGTTCTGCATGGATAGGGTCTGCTTGTAGAGAACACGCAGTTTTTAACTCTTGTGCCCCTACTTTACCGATTTTGGTTGACAATGTTACAATGTAAGGTACCTTTTGATATATTGCAGAAAACGATTTCTCCTGGTGTTCCCGAACCTTCTGGAAATATTTCATAATAGCCATCTGTTGAATAGCCTGCATTTTCCAATTCTGCACATGAATTGAAAACTGAAAAATAAAAATAACAAATAGTCTGTTATTCGCAAAACTTTTTAATTTAAATTTCTATTGGAAAGCAAAAAAATGTAAAAAAAAACATTTAAATGGTGGAGTTGGAATAAAATTCTTAAATAATATCCTACACCTAGATCTTATTAAGGGGTGTTTTAAAACTTAATATTAACAGTAGGCCCAAGGGTGATCAACCACTCGGGAGAATTGGAACTCAGTGGAATTGGAAGCTATTTCGAAATATGGAAGCCCTTTAGGGTAAATGGGAATATTGCAGCCACTGAGGGGAATTTACTGCATGGAGCAACTCATGGGAACTGGAAGCATGAGAGCCACTCCAGCCATTCAGGTAAATTGGAGCATGGAAGCCACTCAGAGGAATTCGAATCATGGAAGCTAATCAGGAGAATTGGAAGCATTGGAAGCCATTCAGAGGAATTAAAGCATGGAATCCACTCAGGCGGAATTTGAAGTATGGAAGCCACTCAGGGGAATTAGAATTATAGAAACCACTCAAAGGAATTTGAAGCATGAAAGCCACTCAAGGGATTGACATCATGGAAGTCACTTGGGGAATTGGAGGCACAAGAGTTACTCAGGGGTATCGGAAGCATACAAGCTACTCAGGGAATTGGAAGCATTGGAAGCCACTCAGAGGAATTAAAGCATGGAATCCACTCAGGCGGAATTTGAAGCATGAAATCCACTCAGGGGAATTAGAATTATAGAAACCACTCAAAGGAATTTGAAGCATGAAAGCCACTCAAGGGATTGGCATCATGGAAGTCACTTGGGGAATTGGAGGCACGAGAGTTACGAGAGGACGAGAGGGGCATCGGAAGCATACAAGCTACTCAGGGCAATTGGAAGTCACTCAGGGGAAATAGAATTATATAAGCTGCTCAAAGGAATTGGAAACATGGAAACCAATGTGGTGAATCGAAAGCAAAGATACACTCTCCTGAATAAAAAGCATGAAAGCCACTCAGGAAAATTGAAAGCATGGAAGTCACTCAGGGGAACTGGGAGCATGGAAACCATTCGGGGGAATTGAAATCATGGAAGCCACTCAGTACAATTGAAAGCATGGAAGCCACCCAGGAGAATTGGAAGCATTGAAAGCCAATCAGAAGAAATGGAAGTATGGCAGCCACCCAGGAGAATTGGAAGCATTAAAGCAATCCAGGGAAAATAGAATCATGGAAGTCACTCAGGGAATTGGAAGCTACCCAGACGAATTTAAATAATGGGAGCCATTCTGGTGAATTGGAAGTATGGAAGCCATCCAGGGGAATAGGAAATCATGAAAACAACTCAGGGAATTGGAAGCATGACAGCCACTCAGAGGAATTAGAGGCATAGAAGCCACTCAAAGAATTGGAAACAAGCCACTCAAGGAATTGGAAGGAAAGAAGCCACCCAAGGTAATTAAAAACATTATAGGCAACCCAAGGCATTTGGAAGCATGAGAGCCACTTAGAGTAAATGACTGCATAATGTTGCTCAGGGGAATTGGAAGCATGGAGTCACTCAGGAGGATTAACGTATAAAATGCCACCCCAGTGATTCGGAGGCATTGAAGCTACTCTAGTGAAATGGAAGCATAACAACTCACGGGGATTGAAAGCCTACAAACAATTCAGGAAAATAGGAAGCATAAAAGGCACTCAGGAGAATCGGAAGCATGGAAGACACTGAGGAGGAATTGGAAGCATGGAAGTCACAGTGGAAATGAAAGCCTGCAGTCATTCTGAGGAATAAAGCCACCCAGGGGAGTTGGGTGCATGGAAGCCACTCAGGAGAATCGGAAGCATGGAAGCCACCCAGAATTGGAAAAATGGAAGTCATTCAAGGGAATTGACTGCAAGGAACCATTCAAGTAAATTGAAAGTATGAAAGCAACTCGGGGAAATTCAAAGCATGGAAACTACTTAGGGGAACTGAAATTACGGAAGGCACTCAAGGGAATGGGTAGCAGAGAAGCCACGCGGTGGGAATTAAGCAAGGAAAATGTTGAACTGAAGTGGTTCACAATGATCCCTGCCCAAGATAAAATGAAAGCTAATGTATCAACCTACCTTTATTGCTGCATTCAAGGTTTCCAAGAGTGTAAAATCCCTTTTCTTTGTCGTTGTTTGTATCACCAAATCTGAACTTAGCCACCGGTAACGTTGTTTTATCCGTTAAAACTACGCTATCATTCCTCCAAGTGAAATCATCAGCATCGCAGTTGCAGTAACCAAGTGGGTCCGTGCAACCTTTCAAATACAATATTCTGGGTTACAACAGGTTAGTACAGATTTTTAAAATGTTCTGTAATTGGTAAAATTTAAGTTTAACAGTTGTAATTTAGACATTGTAGGTGTTCTGGAAAAACAAAGTTGAAGTTATCTGAATAGAGTATAGCTATATCAATCGATATGTACTTTTAAATTGTTATTAAAAAGCGTCCAGTGAAAATGACTGTTTCAGCATCAATTTACGGTGTCGAAATAACCTTAAAAGGAAACTTTTTTTTCACTTTCGACTATTTGTTTATCGAATTCAAACTCGACGGATTACAAACTCAACGCAAGTAAAGAATTTGCTGAGGTGGGATTCGAATTGGCGACAACGCAAATGCTTACGTTAGGGGAAATAGCTGTATGTTAATTAGGTTAAAATGAACTGTTCGACGGGCTGTCTATAGCAAAATCCCCTTAGTATCCCCGCTAAGCCCGCTAAGTCCGTATTTTTATTATCACCGCAGCGCCACCTCGACCTTAGCCTCTGTGTTATCATTGCCTAAAGTTGCTCGATTTAATTGCGGCATGTACATTATACTATTTAAAACAAATATTTTAACTTAAAAGGATAAGGAAGGCTTTAAAAGACCAATTAACTTCATCTTGAAACTATGGCCCTTCTAGGTGACTGTTTTAGTGCTTAATGCAAGTTCCAATCTATGAATTGCAGCTATTCTAAGGAATTTTGCTGGAAATGGGCCTGTGGCCATAGTCATCTTATCTCTTCAGCTAGAATTACATACTTTCATCAAATCCACATGGACATCCCTGCAATCCTGTTCCAACACCGAAATTGTAGCGAGTCGGGCCAGTCGCGGATTTCCAGAACCCCACATGACCATAGGGATTGTTGCTTAAGTCCCATAGGGTAGATCCAAAACACTCATACACCAAGGATTGCTGACAATGTGATGATATTAACATAAGGGCGTCTAGCTGTTCAGACGTTACTTCGTATTCTACAAGTGTGGTTGCAAATGAATCTCCACGCACTAGGCCTCTATCTTCACGGTTATGATTGATGACGGATGTGCCTGAGAGTAAATGATATAACATTATTCGATTTTCGCTCTTAATTTGAAACTGTTGGAGTACCCCACACTACTTCGTAGTCGTTATTTGTGTTAATTCCCTGTAATTACCCCCCAATCGACCATTTAGCTCACTCTAGAGAAGGTGTACATTCAGACAATGGTCCACACAGACAGGCCCGTACGTACGCAGGGGGGAGGGATGCGGGTGGTGTGGTCGCACCCCCCCCCCCTCCCCAATTTCAAAAAAAGGTGAAAAGGGTCCACTATTTGCTGAATTTTTTGAATAAAGGTCCAAAATGTAGAGAAATTTTGAAAAGAAAGTCCACCTTTTGGTGATAAAATGTACAAAAAGTCCAAAAAAGACCATTTTAGGGGGGTTAAGTCCACTTTTACCAAAAAGGGTCCACTTTTTCAAAAGAAGGTCCACTTTTTCGAAGTCCCGCACCCCCAAAATAAATCCTGCGTACGACCCTGGCCTGCACACAGACATTTATCTCATGATTTAACCGACTGCCAATGTGTTTTTACCCGGGTGATAGCGATGACTGAGCTGAGCCAGGCCCGAGATGAGCGGCCACAGAAGTGAGCCTTCTTTTGATGGGATTTACAAAATACAAGGGGGGGTAGAAAATGTCAATTTAACAGCAACGGTGAGTTCAAATCGGCATCAACATCCGGGTAACTTGAGTACTAGTCTTTATCAAAGTAGACTTAACGGTACACGGTAGGAGGGCGCTCTTACACACATCGGAAAATGTCATGACGTCTCGTGGATGTCGAAGGTCAGAAATACCTTTCAAACACAAATAAATGAGCCTTGTGCACAAATGATCTGGATTTTATAATATAACAGATTTAATGATTTGTAAATGGTTTGGTTCAAGAATTTGGTATGTCCAAAACAAAATTACATAGTAAAATTACACACAATTAGTTAAGATTATACTTAGAGCTCTCAAGATTATACTTAGAGTACTTATACTCAAGTGTCCTGTGTTGAAAGCGTTGCAGCTCAACGATTGATATGTCCTCACAGCGAAGACTCCAAAATTACAGCTCATAAGTTCACATAAATATCCATGGTATATTCCATGCAAATCTTCTGAGTCTTGAAGATAATTTTGTCCAGCAGTTCAAGACGACGGGGCTTTCCCTCGACGACATTAATGTTCCACAATAATAAAATCCAGGTATTATACCACCATCAGTCTGTCGCTATGTCCTCATATAGGACCACAAACTGGAATTCCTTTTAATTCCAAAAACTGAAGCTCTTTGGCTTAAAGACGACAGCAGACAATCTAGCTATCAAGCTCCGGCGGCATCCAAAGTATATATTAAATCCTGGCACTATGTAGAGCTCAAATCTACCATTATTGTAGATTAAAAACTAGCTATAACTATACTGTATAAATCCTGATTACAACTGCTGCTGTCGATGATACAACTGCATCATTTCACAAAGTTCCCAGGTCTTAAAATAGATATTACCACAGCATCATTCATAAACATAACCTAGCACTGTCAAATCAGATTTCACAAAAATTACATCATCTGAATTGCATCATTTCACATTTATAACTTTCATGGGGAATCCCCAGATCTTGCAATGTTTTGATCTCAAAGCAAAAACAAGTTGACTCAGTTTCTAAGTTTACATCTTGGGGAATTCTCCTTTCCCCTATTGTGCAATCTATCTAACAGGTGCTCCCAGCACAAACAACACAAGGGGAATCCCTGCTGTTTTTTATCATAAACAAAGTACTTTTCCCATTAGAAATCATTTTTTCAAATAAATTGAGAAAATCAAATTTTAATCAAAATTTTGAGGGTAATATAACAACAAAGACTTGACTAAAGGCTATATTTAAATCTTAAATGACCGTTATTGGAATTGCACTGTTTTACAGCGAGGTTAATCCACTAACCTCGACGGATTTTGACGCCAATAATGTTTTCCTAAATGATATTGCTAAGATGTTTTGAACGAAGGTTTGGAGGTGATTTTGTAATGTCACTGAGACAGAGACTGCCATAGTAAATGCACGTAGCAGTTCTCCAAATTACCGTTTGGAAATCCCCAATGACCAAATCCAACAGATCGTGTACCCCCCCCCCCCCCACACACACACACACAATACTAACGGCCGCGAGACACCGGACGCTGGCAATGTAGAAATTACTTTAATTAGTATACAATTACAATGTACAGTGATTTAAATGTTAGTGTCTTATGAAATGCAGCAAAATGGGTAAACAATGGTAGATTATAATTATCAGTTCATGATGAAAAAGGGCATATAGATAAATTGTGCTGACAAAACAAAAACAACGACCCCCTCCAAAAAACGACTACGAAGTAGTCTAGCATCATTGTGGCACATCGTTTATCCCATATAACAAAAACAAGAACCCCCCCCCCCAAAAAAAAAAAAAAAAAACACTACGAAGTTTTCTAGCATCATTGTGGCACATCGTTTGTCCCGCATATAACTTCTATGATGTTCACTTCAGGGTTTGTTGAGTTACCTCTGACTAATATACTAAGGCAGGTATATTCATCCCAGGAGTTACATAGCTTCCTTAACGCTTAATTATATTTAGGCATTTGGTAAAAGGTTCTCTGGTCCAATGATATCAGTTTCCACCTAAAATCATATTGATTTGCAAAAGTGTTATACTATGCATACACCTAGGTAACTATGCAGGGGTTCAACAAATAAACTATGTGCCAATCATGAACGCCATTCTTGGTCAACTGGTGGCTCTGAAAAGAACAAGTGCTTGAGTGTCTCTTGACAAACCGCCCCTTGGCCATTATCCCATCAGTCAGAGGAACTGAAAAGTAGTGGTTTAGGGATGCAATAAATAAAGTTGTTGCTGACTTTGTACCCCACAAACTTCTCAAAGGAAATTCAACCACTCCTTGGTTTAACCATAAACGAAAGAGACTCTGTAACAAGAAGGAAAAACTCTATATCAGAACTAAGAGAAGCGGTAAAAAGGAAGCTCGGAACACGTTTTGTAGTGTCAGAAAACAAATTGACAAGAAATTCGCTCCACCCATCGACAGTATGTTGAGTCAGTCGTGAACCTGGATAACCCAAAAGACTTCTGGCGCTATGTTCGATCAAGGCGTAAGGACACAACTTGTATCCAACCACTGATCGTTGATGGCAAACTTATTACCAGCGACTCTGACAGACATCCTGGAAAAACAAATTATGAGATGATGGGCACCGTCATTGAAGCAACAGACAAGACTGAATATCTGGGAATCATCCTGCAAAAAGATTTGCGATGGAATAAACAAACTGAGTTTGCAACAAGTAAAGCTACCTAAGTCCTCAATTTTGTTAGACGCAACTTTTACCATGTTACGCCGGAAGTTAAAGAAAAACTCTACCACACCTTAATAAGACCTCATCTTGACTACGCAACTGCGGCTTGGGGCCCTCATACATGTAAAAACATAAAATCTATTGAGCGAGTACAAAAACGTGCTGCCAGGTTCGTGACAAACGCTTATGGCAAAGATACCAACATAAGCAAGATTCTCGATTCACTTGGATGGTCACCCATGCAAGAAAGGCGTAAACAACACCGCCTCTCTTGTCTCCATAAAATGATAAACGGACATTTGGACATTACCTACCTTGACTACATACAACAAAAAGTTAACAGACTACGAAGGGGGCACAACTGCCAATTTCAACAGACCCACGCTAGAACAGATGCCTTCGCTAACTCTTATTTTATGAGAACTGTGACCGAGTGGAACCAGCTTCAACCAGAGACTGTCATCCACACTGACCCTGCCCAATTCAAAACTGCCCTGTCTGCCCCCTGTTGTAAATTAATCCACCCTCATCCGCACCTCCAGTCAAAACAAACTGCCCTGTCTGCCCCCTGTTGTAAATTAATCCACCCTCCTCCGCACCTCCAGTCAAAACTCAGCCGAGTATTTTGGAGGACCAACCACCAGTACCAAGTAGTGTCTTTTAAAAGAACAGTTCGTACATTTGAGGACTAGCCCTTGATTGGAAATTCTGATTTTTGATGATCGATGTGCAGGGCCGTAGCCGGGGAGAGGGGGATGCGGGGTGCGACGCAAAGGTCCGCTTTATCATGCTGAAGTTTGCCGCCTCGTCTAATGTTTTAAGGGTGTGGTGCATGAATATGAATATGGATATATGAATAAGCACTGGCCAATACTACTGCATTACTACTACTATTGTCTTGGCGATGCTGATGTCCCTTCCTCCTACCCCCCCCCCCCCCCCTCTTTTCAGATTTTGGAGACAACGGTAGGTACAATACACACGTACACACTTCTTTCAATACAATTTACAAATGAAGAGCGCCGCTCATTACTCTCATTACTGAATGGTGACGTCATATTTCTGATAGCAGCTTTGGGATATTTTGGAAATTCCTCAATGTAGTTCATGACGTTCGAGAGACTTTTTAGATCTCAGCTTGTCAAAATTATATGCGCAATGATAATGGGACAATCCGGTATGGTCTCGCTATCGGAAGCTGAAAACAGAATTTCAATAAGACTTTTTCCGTTAGTTTGGAGTGGTTGGTGTGGTTTGTGTTTGTAACGTTGCTCCATGAGTCAATCTCCGGGATGAGGGTTGAAAAAGTACTCCTAAATAAACGTAGATTATGCGCGATATAATGTGACTAGTGAGATGTACTATCTGTGTCGGTATTACTTAGATCATTCCTGATCCCACAGTGTCATCATTGCAAGGTGACATTCACTTTAAATAAGCTGACAATGTAAATATGCATGGGTATTTTCCGGCAGTGGAACCAAGTTTGAACTGGGAATTGCAATGGGAGTATTGATTGCTGTCATAATTATATGCGCGGAAACGTGTTTGTGGGCGCGGTCAAGCATGGTTTGCATGACACGTACAATGTACACACATTCGATTGTGTGTATATTTAGGTCAGTCACCCGAATGTACTACACATGCGCGAATTCAGCGTCGGTGACTTGTCACTAGAATCTTTTATACAGGCGTCAGTGGAGAGCTTTGTTTGTGATACACGTGCCGGTACATTCACAAATATGTGCCCCCTCGCGAAAGGTCCACTTCTGGCAAATGCGCACCCTCCCTCCCCATATAAATTCCTGGCTACGGGCCTGTGTGGACCACGCGCCTGTAATTATTGGCAGTTTTCCAGGATGCAGTCAGACATTATAAATAACAACCACGCTCGCAATATATCTTACACCAGGGGCGTAGAATCAAAGCCCATTTTGAACACACATTCTTTTCCTAATATCATTTACATATAAAGGAACTCAGTTTGTCGCAAAAAACATCGGTCTCTCATCCAAGATGGATCGATATTTTAGCAGTGTGATTTATTACAAACCTGTCGTCATATCGCAGTATACAGAAAATGAATCCACACCAACACCATTACCATCAGGATCAATGGAGTAATAACCATTACTGGAATAGCCCGCATCACGTAAGTGTTCACAAGATTTCAATATTGGTGTGTCAATATCTGTAAAGTAAATGACAAAGAAATTGCAGAAACGATTACGAAAAATATATATCTCAGGGTTGTAAAGTCTTTCATTTAAAGCAATATTAGCACTTTTTTTAGATTTTTACACGGTTGCATTGGTAACTGGCTAGTAAACCATACCTGTGAATGGTTAAGCTCGAAAATGTCTGTGTCTCACAAACGAAGGAATTTTGTAATTAGAATAATTATTATCGGGATCCCGATAATTATAATTCAACGGCTGCTGGAAACGGCCTTCCAATGTGAAATAGCCGGGAAATAGCGCCATGTATGTGTCTACGTGCCACGGCCTGATTTTAACAAAAAGAAAACTAACAATTTAATTTCTAAAACTTAATGCCAAAACGGCACTGGAAATACCACAAAAAAATAAATAATCAACTTTTGTAGTTTTATCATCAATTTTGTAAGACTAGTTTGTAGACGAAAGTAGGTGTACAGGTTTCCGAATTCGGGAAAATGCTGGGTAAAACAGCATGAGGAATATAATAAGCAACAAATATACACCAAAAATAAAATCTAACACGCATTATAAAAATGTAGTTTGAGCACAAAGTTATGATACACTAGCCGAGATACACATGAACGTAAACAGAATGAATAGCTTCATATCCTTCTTAGTATATTAGTCCCACATAAAAATAAATTGCGATCGTTATTATTTTAAACACCTGATTTACGATAACCATCATCTATATTACTCTAACAGTCAAATTTACACTAGATATTAATGGAAACTAGTGCCATGCTAGTAATACGGAGGTTGTCGGTTCGAATCCGGCCAAGCGCACATGTTTTTTTCTGAACACTTGTGTGCGCTTGCCATCTCCGTAAATATTCTGGAGAACTAAGAAATTCAAATTTCAAATGGAAATGGTTGTTGGTTAAATGAAGTTCTTTCTCAAAGTAAATTTACTTAAGAAGTACTTAGTTCCATTATTTATGTGGTATATCTAATTTGGCAAATTGAGAAGTGAAAGATTAATTATTTGAAGTTTTAAACTCACTTTTTCCGAAGCATTCTAAAGGCCCCAATGTATAAAAGCCCATCTCTCTTTCATGAGTGACGTCTTCAAAGCGTAGCTCAGAGACTGGTAACTTCGATTTATCTGTCAAGAAACCTTCGTCATATCTCCAGACGTAATCATTTTTGTCACAATTACATTTGATGTTGGAATCAGCGCAAGCTTCGAATTCAATAGAAAAATGTACTATGAACAGCATTGTGGTGTTTTGGCTGTTTGTTGGTTTTTACCCAGAGGCCATATTCTTTTAGTGGCAAAACGCACCTTTGCTGGAGCAAGTCCTCCTTTTAAGATCATCATGGTCATAGAGTGTAAAATTTTCAAAATCAAGTTACAACTACCACCAAATTACTTCCTTATTATAAAAAAAATACAGTTATAATGTTATGACGTCTCATGGATGTCAAAGGTCAGAAATATCTTTTAAACACAAACAAATGAGCCTTGTGCACAAATGGTCTGAATTTTAATCAGATTGGTTCAAGAATTTGGTATGTCCAAAACAAAAGTACATGTACAATTCAATGTTACCTTGTGTCCACAATTAAAAGAAGCGTTGCAGTTCAACGATGATATGTCCTCACAGCGAAGACTCCAAAATGATAGCATGCAAAGTCACACTTAAAAAATCACGGGTAACAAGATCCATTGGTATCTTCTCTGTCTTGAACATAAATTTTGTCCAGCAGTTCAAGACGACGGGATTTTCCTTCGACGACACTAATATTCTGCAATACAATCCAGGTATTCTACCACCACCAGTCTGCTGCCAATGTCCTCATTTAGGACCACAAATTGGAATCCCTTTTGGCTTTAAAGACGACAGCAGACAGTTCAGCTTTCAAGCTCCGGTGGCTTTACATAAAATAAATCATGGCACTATGTAAGCGCAATTCTACCATTATTGTAGATTCAAACTAGCTATAACTATACTGTATAGCTCCTGGTTACAACTGCTGGAGCTGAGTCTTTCCAATGACAAGTATATAACTTCTCACAGCTAGATTTCCCCTTTCCTAATAATAACCATTACAGCATCATCATGCATAAACATAACCTTGTACTGTCAAATCAGATTTCACATAAATTACATCATCTGCATTGCGCCATTTTATATAAATAACTTCATGGGAAACACCCAAATTTTGTTTTGATCTCAATGCATAAACAAGTTGACTCATTTTCTAAATTACATATTGGGGAATTTCCATTTCTCCTCTTGTGCAATCTAACTAGTTGTAAACCACAGGTGTGATCTCAATATAGCACTAGGGAAATGCCATATTCTCCTTTCAACATAAACAAAGTACTTTTCGCGTGAGAAATCTTTTCTCAGATTAAATTGAGAAATAAAGTACTATTTTCAATCACAAAATGGAAGCTAATATAACAATAACAACTCAAATCTGTTTGACCATATAGTCCAGACTTGCTTCAGTGGCTTTATTATTTTAGCGCAGTGAAGCTGGGCCATTGCTAAAGCTAGCGAGACATAGGCAATTCTGGCCGGAACCTGCCCTTGATTTTTTAGACATAAAGTCTCGCCTCTAGGCTGTTTTCAATGAAACTGTAGCCCGATATCGGCTGGTCTGCCCACAAAAGTGTGTTGGCTGCATGTCACAACCAGCCAATCTTTACCGCTAAAATCCTTGGTGTGGAAGGCCCAGGAAATTGCCAAGCACTGGCCCAGGTTTATTAAAGAAACGTCATCGATCATGTAAAATATACAACTTTATACCCTTGTGAGCAAACAAATAACTTGGTAACCTCAATTCCTCATTGTACATCACCTGCGATGATACTCTAGATGACGATGGTACTTTTGGTAGGTATAAAATGGCTGGAAAATTCGTCTGGTAGACAATGTCTAAATCAATATTCAACACGTTAAAAATGCAAATTAAATATTGAATGGAAATTGATATTATACATACTGTCAGTAAGGTGACAAGCGCAACCTGAAACTCCTGTGTTTACTCCACCCCAATTGACCATTGATTCACCGTCCCTTGACGTCCAAAATGCTCGCTGTGCTTCATTTCCACCTGCAAACACAAATTGACTTCATCAGACACGGGATTTTCATATTATTTTGTAGTATATTAATTATCTCTTAATACGCTTTTAATACACGTCGAAATAGTGAAATTGCAATGAAACAGAGGCTCACTCTTTTCCCACATCTTTGCATTGTGACATTCCCATTTAATAAACTGTTTGCAGTAAAATGAAATATCCATTAGGCCAATAATTTGGACCATTGAAGCTTTGTAAGTTATCTGACGCTGGAATGCGTCCGTGCTGGAAGTACTTATAGCCAGTCGACGCTCCTCGCTGTCATGGTTAATGACAGTCGCCCCTGAAAAGAAATTGGAAGAAGAATGAAGCATAAGTAATTAACTCGCTTTAGCCGAGCTATAGGCGTAAAGGGAGGGGTATACCCCAATATTTTGATGAGAGGGGTGGTCAATACGATCACCCCCACCCCCATGTTGATGTACGTGAATGTGTTTTTGACCAAAATAACCCGATATTTTACCATAATGGATTGAAAAAGGTAGTAAATTTCCGCGAGCTTTGCACGCATTTTGTTCTAATTACAATGACATTTAACGATGTCAATGTGCGCATGTGCTAGTAACGAATCTTGCCAGCAAACCCTGTTTCATAACTTTCATTAATTTTCATCATCCCACCCCCCCCCCATGTCAAAAAGAAATTTACGCTACTGAGCCGAACCAATAATCAGGTTGGATTTATTAACCCTCAACCACAACACCCTCCGTCACTTTAAGGACTTCCCCTACCCTCTCCTAAAGCTACTCTCAAATTGCAAATTCATTTTGTCACAATTACGTGATAAAGTTTAAGTTGTAACATCCCCATGGGAGAACGTGTGTTAATCGTTTGACTTAATAAAGAACTAAAAGAGAAAATCAAGACATAAATATTTATCCCAGCTTTTAATCATGATAAGTTCCATCGTTTATCGTTTTAGTAATATAATTTCAACAATCCACCAATTGTTCTTCAAGTTCTATGGATTTCATTACCAAGTATTATTAGAAAACAGTTATGAAAGAAAGGTCTAATAGCAGGGGACCGTAGTGAAAGAATGTGCGCTTTCGGATAAAATTTCTAATTTTTCTGAAATTTATCTGCCAAGATCATACAATATATCGTATAATACATTATGTGACTGAGATTTATTGAAGTTATGCCCACTGGACTGAACACTCCCTAGGATTTAAATGGTGAAGTAAACCCTATATGTCAAAATATATATGTCAAAATACGCGTAAATAATCACTGCTTCTCATTTATCCAATTAAATATAATATACGTCCCCGGGTATACGTCGAACTTGACAGACAAATTTCAGGGGTTGACAGTTCCTTTTTCTTTGGATGAGTTTATAAGATCCACCATTTTGCCATATAAGAGTTATGTACAAAGGAGGATTCCGGATTTGAACAGAATAAGTATGGGACATTTGAAATTTACAAATTAAGATTATTAGCAGTTTTTCGTAATTGCACTTAGATACAATTGCAATCTACCTTGTACCTGCATTCAAGACTTAAAAATAAAATAAAATCACACTTTCAACACACTACGTACAATGTACCACGTATATCCTACCTGTGGTCATATCACAATAAATCCTGAAAGAAGAAATGACACCATCTGGTCCATCAGGATCTATATCATACCAGCCGGAGGTTTTAAATCCAGCATTACCAAATTCATCACAAGAACGAAGTAAGGGCATGTCTACCAATTAAAAACAAATAAGGTTTTTACTTACACATAGGAGACCAAGGCAGCAAAATGCGTTGAACATTTTTCATTTTTTAAGTTGTACCTTTCTATCCTGTTAAATCAGCTTAAATCGTCTGCCAATTATATACAGACTTGTATAAAAAGTCATATAAATGGGCGACATTCTTAATTAAAGAATCCTGCACCAAATTCTGTGGATGATTTAGAAATACAGAGTTCTCCGGAACGCATGACGCCTGCCGTCGTTGTTTGCAAAGAGAGATTGTAACATGAAATATAAGAGCTCTGGATGATCTTTGACTCCAGATTTTTTTTTACATTTTCACCTCATTTACCAGATTATTTACACAAAAATTTCAACTTAATTGACAAAAAAAAATTGGAATATCTTTGACCTCGGTTGTGAATATGCAAATTAATAAACCATGATTTTGTCCGATGTCTAGGATGGATTATCTTCTTTCACCCTAGCAGGTATGTCCTTAATCGGTCAATGCATTAAAGAAATGGTGAAATTCCAGCTTTTGGAAGAAAAAAAATATTGAGCTCATTATTGTGATGAATATTCAAATAAGGTGCAATGGTGGATTTGAGCATGCTTTATCACTGTACCCAAGGACCTAGTTTTTGCATATAGTTTAATAAATAAAAGACATATATTTTAAAAGTTCACGTCTTTGATGGATTAGCGTTTGGAAAATCTCAGGCTTACACTCAAATTACTTATACGAAAGCGTTCTCAAAACATTTTTGAGTAGCTGAATTTCAGAATGGTCCGACTTACCTCGTCCCTCGCATTGGAGCGAACCCAACCTAAGGCGTCCTTCGCTCCCAGGTCTGTTATTCTCAAGAAAATGAAGTTCGGTCACAGGCAGGACAAGCTTATCACTTAGCCACCCAAAGTCAGATCGCAAGGTACCGTCCGTGGTGTCACAATTACATAAATGAAGGGGTGTTTGACAATCTGCATAAAAAAGGTATAATTTTGTGGAATTTTTGTCGGTGTATTTGCTTTCTTGGAGTAAAATACTTAGACACTATCAGTGATATCCACCTGAGAGAGTCCCAATATTTGAAATTTTCAAAAATAACTTAAAAGTGAAAGACAAAGTCTGTAGAAGTTCCATCAGTTATTTTTTCCCAACTGCAAAATTGACAGAAAAGAAGAAAACAGCAGTGTTCAAAGACAATGAATCTCAATTCAATTACGTGTTGTAGTAAGTGTCCGTTCGGACAATAATGACTAATGACTAAAATATCCGATTTTGTCCTCAGGCTGCTGTTGGTCTTATCACTTGTAGGGTATACCTATATTTGTTACAGACAGGCAAAATCTGATTTTGTTGATTTTTTTAGACTTTCTGATTTATCAAAATGTGACCTTTACTAGCCAGCATTTCTTACCTAAAATTAAAGTGACCTTATTGAAGAGTCATTTCCCGCCTAGTCAACGCTTCAGTTTTTGTCTCTTAAATTCTACTTCAACAAATTCAACATTCAAGACACATTTTCCAATAATAATAATTGGGACCTACTTCCATCTAAGGCGCATGCACACCCAATGTTTTCTGTCGGAACTCCTCCCCAATTGTTCATCTTCTGACCATCACTATTGATCCACCAAGCTTTCATCTCACCCATGTCGTTATCCCACAGAGGAAAGTCAAGACAGATAAACATCAAATGCTGTTGACACGACGCCGATAGGGAAGTCAGAGCTTTCAGTTGTCCAGTAGATGTGCTATAGTTAACCGTTGAGCTGTAGCCCCCTGCTTGCTTGACATCGATTGCATTTAATTGTTGATGGTCATGTGATACGATGGTTACACCTGCAAATTTAAGGAAGTTGCTTTGTAAAGAATGTATAATCTTTTTATGGGAAGAGTGGAATATTTATTGACATGAGCTCATATTTTGTATTTGTATGTCATCGCCATCCGATCGACGCTGACAATCACATACGCATATTCTTTACACGTTCTCAGCAGTGACAAGAGAACTATTTTTTGAGGATGCAAATTTGAAGGTTCATTGGACAAACAAGTAAAAAAAAATCATTCGGTCCTCGGACGCTGTGTCCGTCTTTGCCTTCGCGTTGTGAATGGGCCAAGGTCACATGAGGTCACCAAGAACACCACGTCACCAACATTTTCACCGCTTCTTTTCTCACCAAGTCGGCATCATCGTCAGTCCCTAACGGAACTCATACGTCATGCATATATAAGGGTTAACATTTTTGACTACAGACACCACAATTCCACTACCATAGAGACACACAGACAAGAGTAATCCCTATGTGCCTCCTGCAATTCTTGCAACGACACAAAAACAAAAACCTATTTTTTTTAACTTGGCTAGAATGTCCTAATCGGCCTATAGAGAAACTTTATCTCGTGCACGAAAGAAAGATACTAAATCATCTTGTAATGTTATTGCATGAAGACGGCGTTTCAGCATAGTCACTGGACTTGTGATTTAATACACCACCGTAAACTTCTAAAAATTAAAAAGGGGTCGAAAAGAATGGAACGCCCTTTGCTGGAAAGGTCCTCGTGGCTCTTAAGACTTGATTAATTTGGGTTGTTATTTTGTTTTTTTTACTTCTCCTTTGGCGCTTATTGGTGTGTTTGCTTTCTACTGTGTACGTAGTGTGTGTTTGTGTATCTGGTGATTTAAGAGATTTTTGTGGTTTCACCATATATATCGTCATGAGTCTTTCCAAAACAGGAGGCCAATCGACTATTTTGGCGAAATAGAGTTTTGGGGGGGCATATCATGAATACTCTATCACAAGCTCTTTAATACCAATATTGAGCAAAAATCACATTCCCATTTTTTAGATATAATTGATTTTCACTTTGGGGAATCATAACCCAAACGCCAAATGAAGGTCTTCCAAACAGACCAATCTGCATTCGTCTGTTGCTGTATCTGAAAACCACCGCACGGCTGCTTATTAAGTGAGCTAACGATCAATGGGCTACTGCGAGATTCATCTCTCGTTGACGTATAAACCCCCGCAGCCGCGCGCAGTGGCTGTAAGCCTGCTAAAAACTAACAGGGATCCGTCTGCTCAATTCAGAGTCCACGTAAGGGTATTTAGCCGGCTTGACTAGGTTTTCAGTTTGTAGACTTATTGACCCATCTTTTTCACATTCATGCGGGGACAATTGAATATTAATTCTTAAAGAAACAATATCAGATGTGAATCTTAAAAGGATTTTATTATTGGAATAACACCAATTTTGGAAAAAATCAAGATTTGATGACGTCACTGCCTTGTGATGGTTTATTATTTGCTTCGGGGGGACATATTCAGGTAAAAATGACGTACTTATCCCTACTTGGAAAAAAACACCGATTATCGTCATCGTACGTCGGTTTTTTTGAATCAGTAGGGAGAAAAGGTAAATTTTTGTACTGTTTAGACATAATACACGGTGTCTTTTGAAAAAAATATAGCTGCACTTTGGGCAGAAGGTCATGTACCGACCTTGATTTAACATCGTCGGATTTAGATATATCGGGTCGCCCTCGAAGAGCAACTGATATCTGATACCTGAACACGTGCCCTGGTAACCTGACAACGTGACACCAAACTAGGTCAATCTCGTTAACCGTTTAATAACTACAATACGGCAATGCAGCCAGCATTCTGTATCTCTGTTGTCACAGCGTAATCGATTCAAGATTTGAGACTATGCATGTGTTCTGTACAGGTATGGTAGGACACGATCTGCTCGATTTGGGCATTGGGAGTTTCCCAAACGGTAATTTGGTGAACTGCTACGCAATGCATTTACTATGGCAGTCTCGAGCCCAGTGACATTAAAATCATCTCTAAAACCTTCGTTCAAGATCTTAGTAATATCATGATAATTACGAAAAAAATATGAAGTTCACATCACAATCATGCTTCTGTTAAATTACCTCAATTGCATAACTCAAAACTCCAGAAACTTCCCTGTAAAAGTAATCTCTATCAAACATAATACCCTTGAACATACGCGCCATGGCTACGCGCTCTGTAGCCATGCGCAACCGTACACTCTAATATCAAAACACCGCCCTATATAATTATTATACAAACACCCAAAAGACCATTGCACTCCTGGATCAACACGGGGGGGGGGGCTAAGAATTCTGGTCGAAGTTTATTTAGTACATGTGTGTAGCTGATATGAGACGATTTTGCCACACTCAAAAACACTGTAAAAACTGGATTATCAAAACACTGAAAATATATATTTGGCTAAGTTATTACAGAGATTGTGAATGTGTAGAGAATAAAAAAGGCCTATCCACACATGCACCAAATTTACGGTGCATACTTAGAAATTCAGTTAATTTGATAAAACATATGCATTAAAACTGTAAAATATAAAGTGAATTTGAATGGAAACTAAACTAAAAAGCTGTGGTTTAATGATTTTTTGGCGATAATTGCTCCCAATATTTTCCTATAAGATTTACAGTATTTTTCCTGTATATAACTTATAATGTGGAGAATCCATAATAGTGTTAACATGTTGATATAATTCAAATTTCAATACGAGCCTCTCTGATAAATTTAGTCGTAATAGAGGCCTCGCAAATTGGACAAAAAAGTATTTAACTATATTTTTAATTAAGGTCAAGTATTTTTTTCTGTCTTTTTTTTTTACGGTGCATCGCACGTTATTTCGTAATACAAGATTTGTTAGTTGTGGTATAAACAAAAATATGCATTTTAGCTGCATGTGTTTTGTTCTTTACCAGGCGTAGATTGTAATATATCTTGGACTGTCTTAAGCGACGATCGGCGATTAGCAGGCAAAAATGCCTACGTTTTATCAGGCGTTTGAATCGCGGGCGCCATGTTTGAGTTTTAAATTATGTATTTTAATGTTTTTAGACATATAACAGTTAAAGGATCTTTTTTTTTGTAATGATGCAACGATACGTTTCATGAGATAATTTCACAACCCTTAGTTTCATTTGAAAGTGATAACACAAACATACAAGTATTAATTAGCAGTAAATTCTGTGCCCAAATAGTAAACATTTACTCAGTTACACCTGTTTGCTGCAAATTAATTGATTGTTGACGTTGTAATAAAGTAAAAGATTCAAATCATCTAAGTTGGGGGGGTATTCAAAGTTATCACAACAATATAATTTTAACCCCAGAAAGACATAAACAATCACTAAAGTAGTATCCTATTTCACATCAATTTTTTATAGATAGTTTCAAAAACCGTTTGTTGAAACCCTTTGACGTTTTGATATGATATTTGTCCATTTTAATTTAAATATATTAATTTGAAAGGAAACATAATGTATATACCATAATTCAATGTTCTTATAATGTCCCTTTATGGGTAGCATAGTATCATGGTTTTAGGTAGTTGGGTTTCATATCAGAGGGTCCCCCAGGTTTTTGATTCCTAGTTCAGAGTAGATAGGCTTACCTGTTTAAAGTTTACTTACATGATTAATTTACAGCCAAATTAACCCTCGCCTACCCGACCCATTTTTTAAAACAAAACTCCCGAGGGGGTGGGTTACCACCCCCTGTGATTTCCGGTACTGTAACCTCCTATTCCTTAAATTTGGTACCAAAGGATAGCTTAGTAGAGTTTCTATGTCCATTTTACCAAATAATACCAACATCCCCATTGTGACGTCACTATAGTCATATGTTGTGGAGAAGTGCGAAAATACTGGAATTAGGATTGTGGAAATTGATATTTTCGCAATTTTTAGCGAGTAGCGACTCAAACACCTATTATAGCACTAAAGCTCTCATTATATAAAATAGTCATTTCCCATCATGAAAATGTGATTTTCCTAACCTTTTCTTTGGGATCACCTTTATCTTTTAGTCAGGGGGCACACTACTTCAGAAGTTGTGCCAAGTCTGATATTTTATATAGACCTTGTTATTGAACCCATAAGGAGTTGATTTTAACTTGTTGTCTAATTCTCAGTGACGATTTTCATCAATTGAGGGCGCTTTTTCAAAATGGCCGCCAAAATGGTCAAAGTCATGTATAAAGTGCTTCAGAAAAGTTGATTAAGTCTGGTTTTCAATGTGGACCTTATTGATTAACCCATATTCAGTTGTTTTCAACCTAATACCAAACACTCAATGACGGTTTTCATCAATTGAGGGCGCTTTTTCAAAATGGCGGTCAAAATGATAAAAACCTATAAAGAATAAAGTTGTAACGCATAAAGTGCTTCAGGAAATAATTATGTTGAGTGTGATTTCAAATTATACTCATAAGGAGTTGTTTCAGCTCCATGTCAAATTCTTAGTCACAGTTTTCAATGATAGAGGGTACTTTTTCAAAATGGCGGCCAAAATCATAGGAAAAATACTTTAACAAATAGAACAGTCATGCTTTAGGAACGCCATCTTCCTGGTAAGGTCTTCCATGTTAGGTTGATCTAGAAGTTTGAACGGGGGCTCAGCTAAGAGGTGCAGGGCCCTGTTCAAGTCCCATGCCGGGACAAGCGACTTCCTGGAAGGACACTCATGAAACATCCTCTTCAAGAGATCATTCAGGACAGGTGAATTAGACAAGCCATGATGAACAGAAGCTGCGGCAGTTCGGCAGGCTCTCATGGAGCGTGCGCTGGCCCCTAGTTGCTGGAAACTCATGTGAAGAACTCTGCTACATTTCCCAAAGAGGCCTTGTATTGACTTTGTTGTCTTGGAAGCTTGCCTTTGTACTTCCTGACATTGTAAGTCTTTCTCGTTGAAGGATGCCTTGCCATTCCTGCCAGGGCAGCAGCCTCTTCAGAAAGGCCTGCTGCAGTGTAGGATCCGATGAAAGTCTCCATACAGTCAGGTGAAGGGTCTAAATTGTCGCTAGATGAACTTGAGTCTTGTCCAGGTTCATCAAAAGGTCTCTCCTCGTCGGGAGGTAAAACGGTCTCGGCCGCTGCAAAAAGGTCGATTAAAGGCCGCTGGGGTCTGTTGAAGACCCCTTGTACACTGACAAGCCCCTCTTGGTCGGGGCATGGATTGGTGTTCCCTTCTCGATAGGCGGGATACCAGCTTAGATGTTGCCTGCTCCCGGGGGGTGAGGAGGTGGACTGCCTGGAGCTCGTTCCTGTGGCGCTGACACAATAGCAGTTTGATTGTCTGTTGACATAGTCAGGCTGCGGGTACCTCCCTGCTGTTATATACGTTAACTAATGTCGGGTTGTTGCAGCATAGGTGATCGTCTGATCCTTGACCTTGGGCAGTAGGCGCCGTAATGCCAGGCGAACCCCACCCACAGCTCCAGAAGGTTGATGTCAATGCTTCGCATGACTGAGTCCAAGACACTGCACAATCGCCAGCCTTCCGTGGGCTTTTCCCCCCGCCCGTTTTGGACTTGTCCTAGGGGAGCGTGGAAGCGGGACGCCAGGGTGATGTTGGAGGCTGCATACACCATCTGAGGGGTGTGGGGGACTTTGGAGAGGGCTATCCCATTCGACATCCAGTCTATCTTGAGGCGAAATTGGATGAAATGGAAGTTGTATTATCTCGTACGTAGTGGCATTGGGGAAGGACTGCCGTGATGCTGGCTATACAAGGGCAAGAAGCCGTAACATAGTTTGGCTGGAGCGTCTGCCTGCGAGGAGGTTCCGTGTGAACAGGACGATGGCTGTTGTTCTCTATGTGTCGGGAAACACCTTCTCCGTTGTCCCCGCAGAGCTTCGGCAATCACCTTGAATTCCTTGTGAAGAATCCCCGGGTCGTGAATAGCCTGAAGCGCAGGCTCTAGAATGGGAAGATTTGCTGTTGATGTAAAAACGAGACCATTTTTGTCTGAAGGATGGATGGTCAGGTGTAGGATGCGTCCTGAAAGTACAGTGTTGCGCTCCACCACATTTGGCGTAGTTCCGGGATGATGACCGCTATGGTGTCCATGTGGAACGGTATGGGTCGAATGTAACGGTTAAGCGGCCTGTGGTTAAGTATGGGGCGCCATTCGCCCGACTTCTTTGCTGTTAGGAAGAATGTTGAAAGAAAACTACCCTTCGCTTGGGGACAGTTTCTAAAGCTTCTTTTAAGGCTTCACAAATCAATGTATTTTAAGAGTTTATGACCCCTTAAACACATTAAATGGCCCTTAAACCCATTAAATGGCCCTTAAACCCTTAAAGTATATTGTTAATATTTATGCACTAAGCATAAAATAACAAAAGACCAATTTTAGCACCAACAAAAATCATTATAACATGATATGGGCATTTCCTCAGAGAGATTCTTTGAAAAATATGTCATTTGGCGGCCATTTTGCAAAAGCGCCCTCACCAGTTGACAAAAAAGACTGAGAATTACACAACAAGTTGGAAGTTATCCCTTGTGGTGTTATTGAACACATGAAAGTGAAAAACCAAACTTGGCAAACCTTCTGAAGTAATAGCAAAGGATGACATGTGCCCCTGACTATTTCCTATACCCCGGTGGATGTTTGTTTTGGATAAAAAATAATCTGGCACCAAAAAGGGGCTTTAGCTAGCTTTGAACCTGAAGGGGGTGCTAACCACCCCCCCCCCTTAGGTAGACTAGGGTTAAGATCAATAATGCAATGTAAAACAAAGAACATCAAAATCTTTTTCGTTTTTCCTCTTTTCTTTCCTATATTTTCCCACATACCTACGATATTATTTTGAGTTCCAGCAACTTAGTTGATAATAATTTCACTAACTTGAATAATTTATCTGTGTTTACTAAATAAGCGCAATAAAGAAATGTGGTTTTGCGTACATGTAGACAACTTAATTATCATTCACATTTTCAGCCATCTCAATTAAAATACATGATTAATAGTAACTTAAAAGATTACTCATTGAATTATTTAATAAAATTGAATGCAACCCGATTACGCTTATTGAGTAGATACAGGAAATTATTTTCCTTTCAATTCCAATAACGAAAGATATTTAACATGAGAAAATTTTCATTCTATTCTGCTTTTCATAAATACCCTTTGATAATCAGAAATATGGCAATTTGAATTGAAATCAAACGTCAGAAGTCTTGTCGGCAAACTACCATCTTAACCTCAAAATGGTTAGTTTTTTTACTCATAGAAAGTTTTCAACAGAAAGTATAAGAGCAACACACTGCTCTAAGAATGCTATGACTCCAAAGGTGAAACATATACGCAATGATCTGTTTGATGACAAAAATTAAATAATATCCATGGGAATATCAATTTCATTTCAAATTGTTCTGATATACACTCCGAAGTCGTTTATTTTTACGAGTTTTAGATACGTCATTTGACACTAATTGCTAATATACTCTTCTTCTGGTTTTCGTTACTTGAAAGTAAGCCAACATGAATCTTGTATTTATTCAGTGGCAGTGGGAACTACCGGAAAAATTATACTATAAATGTAAAAGATACCATATGATTAAAGCGTTCTTTTAGTTTAATTGTACTGAAAATAACAGTATTCATTATAAACACGTGTTGTATGTGTCGATCATTAGAATTAAAGTGATTTCGTCCGAACGCCTTGTAAATTTAATACAAATATGAATGACTTGATAGTAAGATAAAGCTTTCTTCTTGATAAACTAGTGATCTTTGATTCCTTTTACTCTACAAAAAGTATCAAAATATACACCTTCAAGCAATAAACAGATAAATCACAACTTTTTCCACTTAACGTTTATGAAAGTTATTATGTCCAATAATTCACAAAACCTAGGGTTTCAAACGCTAGGCATACGCTTTGGATGTCCATAGTGTACTTACACATGTGGGCCGATGCTACAATTTGGAATACAGCAAAATACTGTTGAAATTTTATGTCCAATTTACCAGGCGTATAAACAACTCAACTGGAGCTTTTATTCGATTTTTTCGAGAATCAACATTATCGTACATTCAGTATTATTAATTTTCAATTATACGATTAAGTACTAAAGTTTACCAGAAAAAAATGCTATAAATTTTACAAGAAAATTCTGGAAGCAATTCTTCCAACAAAACCCCGTAAAATCCATCTTTACAGGTTTCCATTCAAATTAATTGTATATTTATAGCTTGATGTATTATATTTAATATTGAGTATTAAATATTTGATTAAATCAATTCTAATACAAAATAAAAATTGTAGAACCTCATCATTCCTCTTTTCTATCGTCACTGGCACATTATTTGCCTGTAAGAGACAATGACACCTTAGAAAACCGTACAAAAGCATAGTCATTTCTAGCGCCCTCGGCAGGCAAAAGTAAGTTCAACATGTTGAATACCACCACCTGATGCGATCGATCGACTCTTTTTGAGTACGCCAAACAGCTCAATGTGCATTCGTCTCCTTTGACATAGAAACAAAGGACGTTTTCTTAGTTTTTGCAAACAGACCAATCACTTTGTAATTAAATTTGACAAAGAAAACAAAGGATACTTTAATGGAAAGCGTGCTCAAAATGAAGAACGTTTCAATGTCCACAATGTCCACATAAAATCATTTTCCTTAAATGTTTCAAATTTTAGATATGCAAGTTCATAATTCTCGAAAACTTCAATCGCCGATATCTCGAAATGTGACTTTTGGTCGATTGGCCTGTTTGGAAGATTCGTGACGATATGTATCAGCAATGGTCATTTCCACTGCCAATTTTTATCTAGTTTTAGACCTTTATACTGTCGTTGACCCAAATACACGTTACTTTTACACACGTAAAAGTAATGTCTGTACCATAATATAAGCTTTTAGGTTCTCAAATTAAACAAAACAGTGTGTCAATGAAAACTTTGAAAGTGGATTTTCGTCTCCCATAGACGAACGCAGTATCTACCAAATATAAAGTATGCGGTATAAAATTTGTTAAACAATTAAGGTGAAAAGCCAGTATGTAATTGTATAACTTATAATGGGTTCATTTTTTGCATATATTGAACACTGTACAAAATAATATATTGCTATTTTTCTGAGTTTGTCAAAAGTGTAGATAACACGTTTTTTTCTTTAGGGCTGCCGCCATGTCGACTTGTGTCGAGTGTCTTAACTTAATTTAGCGCCCAAATTACAAGATAGAATGAACTTAATACCGCTTGTCATATTACAGAACGCAGCATATGGTGGGTCTCCCGTGTTAATTCCGTCTGAATCCAATAAGTAAAAGCCGTTCCTCTCATGCCCCTCTTGGTACAACTCAGCACAAGAACGGAACATCGGAGTGTCTAAAAGAAATAAAACATGATATGCAATTATGACACAAGAACAACCTCTTGTGGAAATCCGCTTTTAGATGTTTAACCTGCAAAATCAAGCAATTGCTCTTGCATTATATACCCTTTAAAAGTTATATACAAGTTGCAGTCCTGAGAGACTGGGCCAAAAAAGTTTACACCTTTTCGTCTGCAAATTTCTCAAAAGTGAGTGTGTAGACATATCAAAATTGTTTTGAGGATATTTATTAACTACAATATCTTTTGGAACCTGCTGAAAATGGCGTTGACAAAACTGAAATGACAAAATGGCTGCCATCTAGAGAGAAGAAAGTTAAACACCACTCTGCACACACGTATATACGTCTATAGCACTCTCGAATTATATTAAAGATTGACACTCTCGAACATTGAACAACGCACCCGTCATAGGACTATTTTAATCACCACAAAGGTAAGAATTAAGGCATCTCAAATTATTTCAACTTCCTCTAACAAATTTCAAAATAAAACGGGATATAATATTTCTTTATGATCTTGTAAAAACCTTAAAAAAGTACAAGCAGAGTCTTTATCAAACAAGAAAAGCATGCAAGCCCCTTTCAATTTAAAACTCCCTCCAATTGAAATCAACTTAATTATTATGTAAATGCATTTCAAAGAATATTTAAATGATTCAAGAGTCTCTTTGGTACAATTTCACGTTTGAGATATTCTCCCATTCATTTTCGAACGGCAAACACTTCACGCAAACTTGAGGGTGGTCAATAGTTGGTTACGTGAGTAGCCTACAGTTCACGCAATGGTAATGGTTATTGTTAACCATGATTTTTTGTTTTTGACCAGGTTCTAGCAAGATGTTGTAATTAATAAATATCTTGCAGACAAAAAGTGTAAACCCTTTTTGGACCACTCTGTAGAGGCAATTATAACAAATATTTGTCTAATCATGAAGTACTAGCTAATACGTATCTGACAGAGTATCTAGTGTAAGCACGGCTTCTTACCATCTGTCATTCCAGTACAAGATACCGGTCCAAGTAAATACCATCCATATTCGTCATCTTTTTCTGTATCTGCAAGGTGGATTTCTATCACTGGTAATGTGTCCTTATCACTTAAGTAACCTGAGTCAGTTGTCCAAGAGGATGAGTCCGCGTCACAATTACACACGTCATTATTGTCAACGCATCCTTTTTGTATGTATGTGCAAAAGAAATCAAACTTCTGTATCAGTCATTGTCATAAACAAAGTATAGAGCACTTTAAAAGCTGACTGAAAGATTTTAAAATATATAATTTTTTGTGTAGTAATCAAAAATAGTCATCTAGAACTAAAGATAGTCACCTAAAATGCTTAATTCCAAAGTTACAGATGAATCGGATTTTTTGTTTTCATGCAGTAAACATTTATGCACAGTATAACAGTGCCATAGGATACCGTGTATAACGAACATTCCGGATCCGGAATTTTATGACAAGTTGTGATTTTCTATATGAAGGACTTCGTTTTTTAGCTTAGTTATTTCACACAGTGATTAGTATATGAACAAGCATTATGTATATGCAAAAAACTCGATTTGTTTGAAAAATGAGTGCGCCCTCATCGGGAAATCTCCGAGTCAGCCTTTAAGGATAAAACAAATACACTGTTGCTCATAAAGTTAGAATAATTTTTTTTCACACCCAATCTTAAAAAGTATTCTATTTGAACGCCTAAGTAATCATAGGTGAATCATTACATAATGAGTCCCCACTACCCAGGTGAAGTGAATCCATGCATAATTTTGAATTACGTAAGAATGCCTTTTGTTGGGAGCTATAAAAGACCAGACGTCTGTTTTGTTCCTTTTCCCTGATCCAAGCCTGTGTGCAGCGAGCGCACGTTTTTCAGAGTTGGTTGTTACCCTTACAACAAAAACTCACACAGAGTTTCCTAGGCTATGCATCGTCCAACGGCATTGTCAATACACCGAAGAGTGCTTGCACTACGACAGGATGGGTACAAACAAGCCAAAGTCGCTGAATCTCTCTGGATATCGCAGAGTGCGGTCTGTAAAATCCTCAGACATCATCGAGAGGTGGGTCATTTGAGGCCACGAAAATCTCCACGACGACCACGACTGCCTACCAGTAGTGGAGGAGCTAGGACCCAGGTCAAACATGATCGTTTACCCCTCACTACAGAAAAGGTTTGACACCTTTGGTAGTTAGTATGGACCCTCTATATCAACGCTAGGTAGGTAGTACTCTCAAATTGTGGTGTCACTTTTTCAAAAGGGGCCAATTTCAGTTTAGACAGGGGTCAAACTTTTAAAATGCTCCAATCATGTTGAAATGTACGCCATATTGTCCGTCTAGTCATAAGGATTCCAAAAATGTATAGTTTGTACCAACTATGACCAATGGTTGTGGAGTTACAGGGTAAAAATGGCTAAAATGGTAAAAAGGTCAATTTCTATTTGTACAGGGGTCAAAATCTGAAGTTGCTCCAATTTTGTTGAAAATGATAGAAGTTGTTCATCTAGCTTAATTAATGAGTCAAAATAAGGACTAGTTTATAGCATCTGCAATGCATAGTTACCATGTTATGGGACAAAATAGCTAGGTCATAGGTCAACATACCCAATTGGTGTTGACCTTCTTTACCCTTATTCCGTAAGTAAGCATTTAACATAATACAAACTATACCTTTTATGAGTCCTCAAACCTCAGGCAATAACTTGCAAGTATTAAAATATAATCAGATTAACTTTTAATGTTGACCCTGTACAATTGAAATTGACCTTTTTTTACCATTTTACCTTATAACTCCAAAACCAATGGTCGGAGGTGGTGTACAAAAACTATACATTTTGGAATCCTTATGATTAGATGGGCAATATGGCATACATTTCAACATGATTGGGGCATTTTAAAAGTTTGACCCCTGTGTAAACTTAAATTGGCCCCTACCCTATTGAAAAAGTGATACCACAATTTGAGAGTACTACCTACCTAGCATTGATATAGAGGGTCCATACTAACTACCAAAGGTGTCAAACCTTTTCTGTAGTGGGAGGTAAACGAACTCCTTAAATAAGGCCCCTATGATATTCTGCTCCTCCTCTACAGACGAGATAATCGCCGACTGCTAGTTGCGGCTCCAGAATCGGAAAAGCGGGGGCGAAACGCAGAGTTAAAATAGCTTGTTATCAACTACCACATTGAACTGGTTTACATAACTCTTTACACGTGCATTGTAGCTAGGAATTTCGTATACTCGGCCACTTGATACAACAATATACTTCTCGCGTTAGATTATCTATTGTTTTCAGCGTGCATTATTTTTCACGAATGCACTGGGCTCTGTCAGATAATGCACACGGGTCACCACAAGTCCCAACTTCTAGTAGCAACTAGAAATACCGTCAATCACTTGATATCGACTTACTGCTCAATATCAAGTAACATGTCTGCATCGTATATATACCCTCTACGAACTTAGTATCTACAATCTATGGTGTCAGTCCCGACTTAGATTATTGTGTTGAAAAAAATATTGGTTTCTCGTATAAAGTATTAGTTGAATTCACATGCGCAAACCATTCCAAATAATGTGATTTTGTACTGTTTCTTTCCGAAACGCGTACATCTTAATTAACGAGAACAAGCTTTTTGTACTCTCAAAGGACGATACGTTTGACAATAAATATTTATCTTAAATATAAAATTACTTATGCTATAATTTGTCAAGTTCGAAAGCCGTTCAGAAAATTTAGCTGCTAACGTGCAGTGACGTCAGCGCGAAATTTGATGGGCGCACCAGTAAACCGTACGCGCTGGCTTAAAGCGACGGCGTTTTTACACTCGCGCACAAAGATGGCATACCTTGACGCGTGCGTAAAGCTGCGTCAATGTCATGACATCACTGCACGGAGGCAGAGAAATGGACTATATCATGTTGCTATATAATAGTAGGCCCATAAGAATTAAGTATACTTCAAGAAACCCAAAATTCACAATTAAAAACGTTTTCAATGCAGAAACCAGTCATGTTTTGTACATGCATGTCTGCGTTGGTCTTTAACATCTAATACAGTGGGCGTTGGAATTGGTAGAAGAAAATTCATATGCATTTAAATGCAAATCGTCACTGCACGAACACACTTTTACCGGACACTCAACAATATTTATAAAGGAGTCTAGGTTTGCCGCCGGGCACCGCTACTCCATTGCCATACACACGCAAAAGAATCCTCAAACCACCAACAAAACGAGGCACGTCGTGCTAATTACGACGTCACACCACCCTGCACCATGCATAATGCATGTCGTGTGATCTATTCCAACCAATTACTGCACGGGGTCTTGCATGTATAATCAGTGCAAATCCGATGCGCCGTGACACGAGGTTGCGATAGGCCATATGAATTGAATGTAAAACACGATCGATCGAAGCAAGCAAAACGGTATAATGGAACGATGTAATGGATGGGAAATGTTTTGAAGAAGTGTGGTTTTGCTTTGTGCATATCAGCAATGTCAGTAGCATTCAAGACGATGTCAGAACTAAACCACTGACATTTTCGCTAATACGGACTTTGATCTATTGCAATACAAATTGTACTAAGTGTCTATGAAATTATTATGAGCATGGGAATGAAATGTAATTGGATAATTTGACTCAGGTACAAGCTTTCTGTGCTTTGGTATAGCGCTATACAGGTGACCCAACAAGGTTAGTTATATTAAGCAGTGGCGCGCTTTTCGATATGGTCTAATGATGTTGTAAAGAAGTTCGTTTGTGCACTGATGGGTTTGTTTTGAGAAAAACGTAAGGGCAGTGCGAAAAGTGTATCTTTCTTTCAATTTCATTGACGCGTTTCATCACTAATGGGTTTGTTTTGAAACTGCCAGGGAGGTGCGAGAAAGATTAGCCACTCTAAGCGTCTTAGAGAGTCTGATCTTTCTCGCACGTCCAGATCATTTTCAAAACAAACTAATCAACAATGGCAACTTTGGAGATGTTGGAGTGTAGAGAAGTGTTTTTTTTTAATTTATTTTAAAAACTACCTCAAAATTTTGATAAATTATGTTAATTATTAATGTTAATGTAATGATTTGATGTACTTATTGTGTCTTCGGCTCTCGGGCTGCCTGCACTGACACATTTAAATGCCGCGTGCAATTTCCTCTCGAATGCACTAGGCTAGGTTCCTTATCCTTATCATAATAATACTTCAAGAGTTCGGCATGAATAAGTCTGTTCGATAACTCGCAGTATATGATCTCCTTTCGCCCCTGCTTTTCCGATTCTGCAGCCGTCACTGCCGACTGCTAAATCTGTGCCGTAGAGCCCAGAAAATGACAACAAGCCGTCTTCGTGTTTTGTGGACAAGACACTATGGAATCAGGTTTTCTCGCCAAACTGTACATCGGAGATTGCTTCAACATGGTTGAATGACCAATGTCCACGCTAACCGTTCACCACAGAGTTACTCGACTTCGCTGGGCTAGGGAGCACAGGAAATTACAGCTCGGACACTGGCAACATGTCAAGATTGAAGACAAAGGTTCGTCGATTACGTGGTGAGAACCTTCGAGATGAATGATTCAGGAATCGACTCAGTATTCATTATGGAGGAAAAACGTCACTGGTGGTGCCAGATGGAAGCATGTTGCCAGTGTCCGAGCTGTAATTTCCCGCCGTCGTGTACCTGGACATTATGGAAACACTGCCTGCCACATGCAAGAAGGGTTTATGCAAACAATTTTCGACTGCAAGACGGACCACGCCGCACATGGCCGCTGTTGTGAGACAATTTCTTGGAACAGAGGGAGTGGAGCAGATACCATGGCCTGCTTCTCCCCTGATATGAACCAATCGAGCATGCCTGAAATGCCTTAGGCCGAGTAATCAATCACAGAGACAATATTCCTCAAACTCTACTAAAAGACAAAGGTTCGTCGATTACGTGGTGAGAACCTCCGAGATGACCGTAATCAGGAATCGACTCAGGTTGGTGGCGGCTCAGTGACGGTATGGGCCAGATTCATTATGGAGGAAAAACGTCACTGGTGGTGCCAGATGGAAGCATGTTGCCAGTGTCCGAGCTGTAATTTCCCGCCGTCGTGTACCTGGACATTCTGGAAACCACTGCCTGCCAAATGCAAGAAGGGTTTATGCAAAAATTTTCGGCTGCAAGACGCCAACGCCACGCCGCACAGGGCCGCTCTAGTGAGACATTTTTTGAGGCAGAGGGGACAGGGCCGTAGCCAGGGGGTTGTGCGGGGGGACGCACCCCCCCCCCATGACAAAGGTCTGCTTTATGATGTTGAAGGTCCGCTTTGTCATTTTGAAGGTCCGCTTTGTGATGTTAAAGTTTGCCGCTTGCCTAAATTTTGTTGTTGTAAGGGTTGTGGTGCATGTTATATGAATGAATAAGCAGCGGTTAATACTATTGCATTACGCACTGTTGTTGTTATTGCACTGTGTTTTGAACGTTGCGATGATGTAATGTCCGCCCCCCCCCCCGCCTCGTCTTCAGAATTTGGAGACGACGGTGAAAAAATTGGGTTAACTTGCTCCCCTGATATGAACTGATATTGCGCATGCCTGGGATGCCGTAGGTCGACCCACAATGGCAGGGACAATCTTCCTTAAACTTTACATGACTTAACACAGGCTCTGGCCAATGAGTGGGACGCTCTGCCCATTGACATCATAAACAACTTTGTGGACAGTATGCCGCGACATCTTGACGCACTGGTTCATGCCAGGGTGGCCATACTCGATATTAGTAACTGATTGACATTTAAAACAGTACTATCGAACATTTCGATACATGAAATCACCCAAAAAATTGTTATCTGTAAAACTGAATGGTATGAAAAAAATCAAATACCCCCTTTTCCTTTCACGCTAAGGACACAGTTCGTAAATGGTTAATTGTGCACTATGTTCATGATGATAAGTTCGGAAGAGACTGATCAATCAAGTAGTGTGGCGATAGTGTGGCGGTAAAAATATTTTATTCCAACTTTATGAGCAAAAGTGTAAATATATCTGGATGAGTATTTGGATATACCTGGATGAGTATTTGAAATAGGAAATATCTCAAGAAATGACAAATTATGCCATTTTATGCTCGCTGTATGGGAAAAGTGACGCAGGAGATTACCTGTGTTTGTTGAACAAGCACATCCAAATTCCCCTGTATGCACTCCGCCCCAATTATACATTATGCCTCCATCCTTAGTCACCCACCAGGCCTAAAGGTGAATCAATACCAACATGTTAAGTCAAAATGAATAGTCATTGCACTTGTCTGCAATTAAGTTCTGCCTTTTTTATGATTCAGTCACATCAGGCTTACATATCATCACGTGATATCTTCAAATAGTGAAATTATAAATTGCACATTAAGAACACAATACTTATATAGTGACGCAGGAGATTACCTGTATTTGTACCGGCAATAAAACTTTGGAATTACAAGGTAACATAATTATTGATAGCGCCAGTACAGTATTGCAAGTGTATTTATATTTACTTACAAAATGGTCAAAAAACATTGATATGCCGCACTGGACCTCATATTTTATGTTTCAATTTTAATAAAATAGCCAAAAGTACATAGTTCTTGCATTGTTATGAATGTTATACTCCAGCAATTACAACAACATGGTGTACGTATTTGCGTGCCCTCCAGGGAACGAGAAGTGCACTATGACGTGTTTTTGGAGGCCAAGAAATATTTTAGACGTGCCATTGGTTTAACACGTAAAAGCGAAATCTTGAAGAGAAATTTGAATTTAAAATGTTGTCAAGGAATATTTTCTTATTCCAAAGCCGTTAGAGTTGAAGAATCAACTCCACTGTAAGAGTTATTTTTTAAATATTTGAATAACGGACGAGGACGAGGTCATATATTGGCCAAAGGAACACTTGTGACCAACCCACGTCAAAGCGTCAAAATCGGTTTGTCATGTTTCGTTTTTGTCTGTGTACAAAATATTCCAATGTTCCGATAACGTTACCCAAACATTATTTCTAATTTCACAGACAAAGTAGACATAGGTCGTTGGTGACATTTTTTACAGATAAGGAAGGTAGGCAACCGCCTAAAGGTAAGGATACTTAGTTTTCGTACAAATAAACCCCGTTAAGGTGGATCAACAAGCGATTCGTAGGTTACTTTGCCGATTGATCTCTTTGTGCCCTGTTTCCGAAAAATGGCATGTCTCACACCCGGGTACACACCTCCTAACGAATCTTGAGTTTAGAAAAAAAAATCTATGTTAACTAACCTGTGCTTTATCAGCAGTGTTACCAGAATACATTTTTGATCCTGAACAAGTATATTGAAGAAGTTGCTGACAAGATTTAGATGTTCCAATGAGTGTGTATATTTGTTCAGCTGACGACGCCATGTAATGTGGACTTAGCTTGAACGATCCCGCATCTTTGTATCCTCTTACACGCCCCCTTGCTTCACTGTCATGATTGATTTTTGTCTCACCTTCAAGATGTAATATAATAAAATTGTTTGTTATAGATCGATTTTTCTTGAATTTCAGAAACCGTCTTACACTTTTCCTATTAAATTCAACTTTCCGGTGGTATTTCGCAACGTTTTTCGACGATTTTGGTGTTTTTCTGTATGTGCGGAAATTCAACAAGTATTTTTGAATTGTTGTATTTCTGCGCGCGGATATTTGTGAATTTTGTGGTATTTCACCGCCGTGTGGAAATTCACCACGCGTGCGGAAATTCAACCGGAAAGTTGTATGACGATAGAAATCCAACAATTTAGGTCATTGTATGATTATAGGCACAAGCAATCTTAATGGCTAATGAAAGATTAAGTGTTCGGCCGATATTACATCAGTCAAAAGAATCAAAATTAACTGTTATAACTCACAGCAGCCAGCAAAGTCCCGCTGTGCATGGATTACACCAACATCAGGTCACACACTGCTGCCATTTCAAAACACGGACATTTACTTCGCATTTCCCAAGAAAAGTCGATGACCGTGTAGGAATTATTTTGTCTAAAATCGAAGAGTCAACTGAATCGATTGCCCTATTGTTCACCATTGTTCCCGGACTATGAGTACGCCGGACAATGGTTACTTCTACACCGGTCTGATTGCAAAGCCCATGTATATAATCAATAAAAGAATCAAATAAAGAATCGGATGATTTTCGGTAAAGTCAGCAGAGGATGGCGATTTCAAAAGTATTCGGTTCAACATTATATCACGTTCGGTTATATTCATGCATCTGTGGTGTGGATGTGTAATTGTGTATGAACTGATCGATATCGACAACCTCATCCCTCCACTTGTCTTCATCAAAATTGAAGTTTTGGCATCACATAAAAGTTCATACATTTCTCATTATCACAGACAAATTTTAAGCCCAGGCAATATTTCCTTTTGATGAACAAAAACATCTCTAAATGAGGAAAACTACATTAATTAACGTACACTGTTCTATGGGTTAATTTAGTACACATATTCCTTAAACTAATCAAACGGCTAGACCGATTTACCTCAAAATTTGTAATAATCATGTTTTTGGTGATATGCTTGGATGTGAGGGAGAAAACATGATATAAAAATCATGATCAGATCACCCACCTCTAAAATATTGAAAGCCCTGTATACACACTTTTATGCTTATTTTCAAACATATCCCCATCTGAAAGAGATAGAGATTTTTTTTTTTTTTTTTTTTTTTTTTTGACATTTACTTCGCATTTCCCAAGAAAAGTCGATGACCGTGTAGGAATTATTTTGTCTAAAATGGTTCCTTTTATACCACCCGAAACCGTAGAGTCAACTGAATCGATTGCCCTATTGTTCACCATCGTTCCCGGACTATGAGTACGCCGGACAATGGTTACTTCTACACCGGTCTGATTGCAAAGCCCATGTATATAATCAATAAAAGAATCAAATAAAGAATCGGATGATTTTCGGTAAAGTCAGCAGAGGATGGCGATTTCAAAAGTATTCGGTTCAACATTATATCACGTTCGGTTATATTCATGCATCTGTGGTGTGGATGTGTAATTGTGTATGAACTGATCGATATCGACAACCTCATCCCTCCACTTGTCTTCATCAAAATTGAAGTTTTGGCATCACATAAAAGTTCATACATTTCTCATTATCACAGACAAATTTTAAGCCCAGGCAATATTTCCTTTTGATGAACAAAAACATCTCTAAATGAGGAAAACTACATTAATTAACGTACACTGTTCTATGGGTTAATTTAGTACACATATTCCTTAAACTAATCAAACGGCTAGACCGATTTACCTCAAAATTTGTAATAATCATGTTTTGGTGATATGCTTGGATGTGAGGGAGAAAACATGATATAAAAATCATGATCAGATCACCCACCTCTAAAATATTGAAAGCCCTGTATACACACTTTTATGCTTATTTTCAAACATATCCCCATCTGAAAGAGATAGAGATTTTTTTTTTTTTTTTTTTTTTTTTTTGACATTTACTTCGCATTTCCCAAGAAAAGTCGATGACCGTGTAGGAATTATTTTGTCTAAAATGGTTCCTTTTATACCACCCGAAACCGTAGAGTCAACTGAATCGATTGCCCTATTGTTCACCATCGTTCCCGGACTATGAGTACGCCGGACAATGGTTACTTCTACACCGGTCTGATTGCAAAGCCCATGTATATAATCAATAAAAGAATCAAATAGTGAGGTTGCGGCTCCCGTCGTACGGTACTCGTACAATAGGCTTCTTTTGAGGCGCAGCAGCTAACTTGAAAAGAAGCCTATTGTATGAGTACCGTACGACGGGAGCCGCAACATCACTAATAAAGAATCGGATGATTTCCGGTAAAGTCAGCAGAGGATGGCGATTTCAAAAGTATTCGGTTCAACAATATATCACGTTCGGTTATATTCATGCATCTGTGGTGTGGATGTGTAATTGTGTATGAACTGATCGATATCGACAACCTCATCCCTCCACTTTTCTTCATCAAAATTGAAGTTTTGGCATCACATAAAAGTTCATACATTTCTCATTATCACAGACAAATTTTAAGCCCAGGCAATATATCCTTTTGATGAACAAAAACATCTCTAAATAAGGAAAACTACATTAATTAACGTACACTGTTCTATGGGTTAATTTAGTACACATATTCCTTAAACTAATCAAACGGCTAGACCGATTTACCTCAAAATTTGTAATAATCATGTTTTGGTGATATGCTTGGATGTGAGGGAGAAAACATGATATAAAAATCATGATCAGATCACCCACCTCTAAAATATTGAAAGCCCTGTATACACACTTTTATGCTTATTTTCAAACATATCCCCATCTGAAAGAGATAGAGATTTTTTTTATATTTTGTT
The DNA here is from genome assembly GCA_023653785.1 of Ophioderma brevispina. Taxonomy (NCBI): domain Eukaryota; kingdom Metazoa; phylum Echinodermata; class Ophiuroidea; order Amphilepidida; family Ophiodermatidae; genus Ophioderma; species Ophioderma brevispina. The sequence goes on from JAMKCH010006231.1 coordinate 69,880, forward strand.
GCTTAAACTTGAAGTGCCTTACCGTCTGTCATATAACAAAATACAGTCAAGCTGACTCGCCAAAGTTAAAACCATCAGGGTCAATATCGTAGTATCCATCGGTCAGATAGCCCGCTAATTTTAGCTCTTCACAAGATCTAAGGACTGGTGCCGCTGTATTGTAACATCCAAAAGTAATTAGAATGATTACGATTGTTAGACTTTTAATTAATTAAACGATGTAAGCACCCAATATGCACTGACAATAGACAATGATGTCCACAACTGTCATAATCAGCAAGCCTATGTATTGGCCAAATTGACCAAAATGACCACTAGATGACCACTGATCATTAATTTGTATACACCCCATATGCATTGACCATAGGCCGAAGTGAGTATAATGGGCCATGATAAAAGCCACTTCTTACATGAAAATATGGATTTTATAGATTTTCATAAGTTTTCGCCAAAATGGCTGAAATGACCACTAATTGCTGGAGGAATGATCAAAATATCTGGGACAAACCCATAGGTTCTGCGTCTAGACGATGCCGTGTGTATGGAATTGTGGTGTGACAAGATTACGAACGCTATTTGTAGAAGGATTTCTTACATTTTGGCCTAAATGACCACACTGACCACTGGGTGACCACTGGCCGAAAATGTAATAACCAACAGATGGCAGCTTGGATCAACGGTCCATCTGAGCTATTCTGGTTAGAATCGGTGCAAGCATTTGGCACTAGTAGCATTTTGTGGAAAGAAGAACTAGATCTGAAAAGATCTGAGCCACAGCGAGATAGAATAAGGTTTTTAGACTTTGTATTTGAAAATGTGATCTTTTACCCCATTTATGACCCCTTAATGACCTTGAATGAGCTCAAAAGTATTTGGCGTTAGAATGTCAGAATGATCATTTCAGCCAATTTCACTCAATCGGAAGCATTTTGAAAAATTTGACGCCCCCTGCACCTTTATGACTTGAAACGACTCCTTATTGCCCTCATTGACTGAAATTTAAAATGCCATATGTGCAAGTAGCATATTGTGCTACCCTGCATATTGTAGATTATCGTAAAGATATTTAGCCCCTCAAACAGGAATGTGACACCCTTCTTAACGACATCCAATGATCTTGAAAATACTTTTAACATGTTTAAAAATGTGATAAGAATAATTTCTACCAAAATTTCAGCTGAATAGGTGCATTTGAAAATGTGGCTTTGATCCCTTAATGACCTGAAGGACCCACTATGACTCATGACTTAAAGGGAATTTTAACATGCATCTGTGCAAGTAGCATAAGGTACTACCTTGGATATTGTAGATATAATTTTTGAAGATATTTTAGACTTAGACCGATAATGACCTGAAATTACTTTTGATTAAATTTTAAGATAACAATTTTGTTAGATCGTCTCAAGGTACATCACCTGCACGATTCACGTTACCATGCAACATAATGTGTACTAGTAGCAAAATTTTTAAGGTGAAAATCAGGTATTGACCTTGTGCCCCAACGACCTTCGATTCAAAGTTCTTAAGGATACTTTGTAGGGAATGTAAACTACAACAACATACAGGAGCCACATGATCATACTATGTAATATGTAGGAGAAGTTGAGGGCATGTGTGGTCAGTGGATTGAGCGCTCGTCCCGCATGCAAAGGTAGTGGGTTCGAGTTCCGCTGCGGTCAATGTGTTTCGCTTTACGTAATTACTCATCGCACCAGTTGTATAAATAGGTACCAGCATTATTCATTGCTGGAAAGGTAACAGACTCGCGGTTCGGGAGGCGTGGAGCGAACCCCCCAGCAACATAATAGAGGAGTAGGCCCAAACAATAAAGGAAGAGAGATGGCACCCCGCGCACGACCTTGCTCGGCACGAGATTACTTTTTGACAGAAGTAGCGTTTGAAGGTTTGACCGGAAGAAGCATGAAAGAAGATCGTAGGCTACAGAAAAAAGGCACAGTCGGGCAAGGAAGAAAAAATCGCACAATACATACAAGATCTAGCCGGGCCTAGGCCAAAAATACCCTTTTGACATGATACGGTACTATGTTAATTTACCTTCACTAGATTACAAAAACCTTGAAAGGAGGTTCCAATCCTCCTGGTCCGTCTGGATCTATTTCGTACTCCAGTATGTTCTTTCTCCGGACGACCATAATTCAGCACACGATCTCTTAGGCGCTGATTCTAAAACAAAAAATGAATACAAATAATTTGTGTAATGCATTCATCCTATATAAAAACCACCGGTTAAAACACGACCGCAAATCAGTGCAATCCATTGCCCAAATACGATCACTTACCAATTCCTGCACACTCAAGGGGTCCTAACGTATAATCTCCATCTTCGTCGCTGTCTTTGGTATCACCAAATCTCAGTTTAGTAGCAGGAAGCGTACCTTTATCAGTCAACAAGCCATCATCTTCATTCCAATTGCCATCTTCAGTGTCACAGTTGCATTTTCCAGTTGTAATGCAACCTTTGTGCAGAAGAAATGTAATTGCATACGAATACAACATGTTAAATTCTAAAATCTCTAAAATAAAAATCCTTCAAAACTATTTTTCCTGAAAATGACCAGACAAAGTTCTTGAAGGTGGACTATTGTTTGCCCTCAGGCTAACAATGTCTTCCCTCAGCACCCCATGGAAGAATTTTGCCCATCACAATTTTATTTTGAAGAATCTATTATTGTGTTTTAGCTTTTATGATAGAAACATTGGTAATTCTTGCAATATGAAAATAATTTGCAAACGTTTTTTGTGTACAAAGGAAGACTATAATAATGAACTCTAAATTTACATCCGAATACAGTAAGCTAATCCAGATTGGGCGATAATGAATAAGGGGTTATAGTCAATTACCATGCAGAAAATCATTGCATTCTGTAAATTTGGTACATTTCAGATAGCTTTTAAAGCGATACACATAGAGGACTATTCCTGTGTTTGTTTTCTTTTGAAGGACTCACTTTAGCCCGAGAGCGCTAAATTGAATTTAATCCAGTCGATTCATGTGCTTCATATATTTAGCAAAGTTCCAAAGTTTTGTTTACACTTGACAAAGAACTTCTCTACAGTAATTACGTCGCAGTTCGTAACTAAATTAAATTCCTTTCACTTTCACATACAAGTGCATAGACTACATTTTTTTTAAATATGCCTTTGGACCACCCTGACTTTTGACTTTAAGCATAAAGGCGGTCAAAATGGAAAAACCATTTTTTTTTCTAAAAATTGCTAAAATGATAATTTCTTATTTTAATTTATAAAGGCATAAGGCCTTGCTTTTGACAAACCTAACTTTCAAGTAATTGAATAAATTGAAATTACCGCAACAAGCGCGTGACATTACCTCAAGTTTATGATGCATTGTTATAGTCGATTCGCGTTGATACGTTCGTCCCCCTTTTGGACCTATTCAATTAAGTGGGAGAGGGAAAATGAAAGATTCAAATGCACGTGCCACACGGATTATCTTGGAGGACACTCCGGTCATATAACTCACTCACTGCCACTAAATACAAATTCATTCATGTAGGAAACGCACAATGGTGTATTGCAGGCCTTAACATTCCTCACAATAACATGATTAACAGAAGTCCTGTGGCTAATGAATTGTTACCCCCCAAAAATGGTACGGGGTCACATATCAGATGAATCGAGTATAACTCATTTGAGCCACAAGACAACCTAGAGGCCTATCATCTTTGTCTCAAAATTGCTGCCATTTACGTTAAACCAATAATAGCACATTTTTTGAAGAGCGCCCCCCCCCCCCAATGAGATTTTTCACACAGTTGTGGAAACGCCAAATTTATGTCCGTCCATGATGAAATACCGCCACGTCACGAAAATGACCTCTATACTTAAAGGGACAAGCAGTGATTTTCTGATCTGAAAAAAAATCATGAAAATTCGTATTTTGGTATTTTTGTTACTGGCATAGATGTGCTAACATAACCTGCAAGTGGTTGGCTTGCAATCTGTGTAATGTAAAGGACAAGGCAGGATTTTGATCTGATTCTGTAATTTCTATACGTGTGCGTATCAAAATTCCGACTTGCGATCATGAAAGCCTTTCCGTGTGAATAGCCCAGATTTATAAGCGTGATATTGTGCACAGGACCTGTTCAGATTGACCTCAAACACAATATCATTGATCTAGTGGGTAAAAACAACAATCAGCTGTTAAGTGCAAATTTTGCGTCGTCCTCGAGTGAAGTCTATTTGCGCGGAGGACGGTTATTGCCAAAGGTCTCTATCTTAATTTTTCACCATGTGATGTGTTTGTCCGACGTTAAAGTAGTTAGTATGGAATTGTACGATACCCAGCAAACACAAAAAATGTTTTGTGAACGTTCTAAAAATATTTTGAAAAATGTTAGGAAAATGTTTGCTAAATAATGTTAAAAACATCAAAATGTATGGTTGGGATTTGGTTAGGAAACATTTTTGCAAAACATTATCTTCAGATGTTACCAAGATATTTTAAAAACATTATCAAACATGAATGTAATTAATTAAATGAAGCTAATATCGTGAAAAAAAATAACATCTCCTTTGCTGTTAACCAGAATCTGTTAGTATTATGTCTCAGGGAATGTTTATCACATGTCACATACTAGGAGTAAATTTTATCACTTACCTTGTGGGGAATCGAGCCTTGTCCATGTACGTGAGAGTCCAATGCAGTATCTACCAAGCCACGGCTACTTACTCAACTTACAGTGTTATTTTAAATATATAAGCATCCGTTTGGGTATTTCTGTTTTGTTTAGTAAGCAAACCTTCAATATATTGATTGGTGTGTAACCAAGATGTTATTGTTTTTGTTGCTGTTATTTTTAGTATCTAATGTAATGATATTTTATTCTCTCGAAATTATCGCTGCTTATTCCTTTAACTTGCCTGAACTGAAGGAACAACTAATGGATGAGCATAGACACATGACATGACGCGATTTCCGGCTATTTCATACCGTTGAATTATTATCTGAGATCTCCGATATTGATTATTCTAATTACAAAAATCCTTCTTTTGCGACACAGAGAGAATTTCGAGCTCTACCATCCACAGGTATAGTTTACCAGCCGATTACCAATTAACTGTGCAAAAATATCACAATATTTGGAAAATTGGGGCGCTCTTAAAAAATGTGCTGTTATTGCTTTTTAAATTACCGTTATGTATCAATTTAACTGTATTATGGGGGATCATTTCGTTGCGTACACCACATTCTGTATTTAATTTTCATGCCGTTTAATATTGCTTGTATATCTGTATATAATGTTACTTGAGGACAAATTTTAATAACTTTGCTTTCACTCATGAATTAAATCCTGTGTAAAATTATTTCTGTCCTTATTTGTGGTGTGAAAATCCTAGAGACATTTTTCATTAGGCGCTATATAGTGTGAGTCTATTATTGTTTTCCATAGAATTTCGCGATAGACGTGCCTTTCAAGATACGTAGAGTAAAGAAAAAGCTATCATCTTTGGTTTCTGCTTTACTCAGTATTTTGAGAGGTATTAGTACCACGTTTCTATCAAATTTCCATGTCATTCTGGATTTACTCAATGTTGCAGCAGCATAATGGCGAGCTTATCAGCAGGCATAAGCCGACACTAGATTTCCGCCCATACTTTAGGCTCAACGCGCACGTTAGGTGCTCAGCGTGTAAGACATTTTCGAAAGGCAAGCGTCGGTCGATGTCTGCCGATAAAGTAGGAACTCACCATCGTCGGCAGATGTTTTCCGCTTTGGGTGCATTAACATGCATGCTCGAATTTCAAAGGCTAGCGTCTGCAGACGTCTGCCGATGAACCCACCTTAAGGCTTTACATGCACAACGCCCCCTGAGATATTCGGTGGATGTGTCGCGCGTTATAACAATTACATAATTAAATATGCCATTCCTTTTTCTGCGCAGTGCAGAGGCTTTTACAACAGTACGTACGTACTCACTGACACACTTACCCTCATTTGTGAGACTACATGCACAACCCTCCTGTCCTGTCGGAACGCCGCCAAAGTTGTGCATGTCTTTTTCTTGTCTAGAAATCCACCATCCAAATGGCCAGCCGTTACGCCACAGTACTGAATTTCGGCAACGGTACTTAATGTATTGCTGACAGGTTTCAGACACCGCTGTTAGAGCAGATAGCTGTTGCAGAGATGGTTTGTAAGTTACTGCAATTTCTACCTCACCTGGTTTGCTCTTTGAACTGATAGCATCCGTTCGTGCTTGTTCGTGGTCAACGACAGTGGTGCCTTTAAAAAATCACATAATTTCACCTACTTATTAGTTTAACACTTACACTCCCGTTTGTGCATAAGAAGGATCCAAGTGGACTTCCCTCTGAAAACCATCTTGCCGTCGGAATTGTGTTGATGGGGTACATCGACATGACCACATATCAGGGAAAAATGAAAATTGGTTATAGAGATTCAGAATGGCGGTCCAGAAAACGATTTTTATGACGCACAGCAGGGTTCGTGTCTAAAAGAAAACTAATGATTTTCTCATTTACTCTGTGAAATATTTGGGCTAAAAGGTGTTTGGTGTTATGAACGGAAAAGTACGCATTTAGGGTTGACAATGTTATTTTTCAAGACGTATAGCTCACCTATAAAAACGGATTGAGATATTGAACCTTCACATATGGGGGTATGGGGTCAAAGTCATTTAATCACGATGAAAACTTTATTGGGTCATCCTATTTAACTCTACAATCTAAGGGCATGAAGAGAACAACGAAGCCGACCAATGCATTCAATACTACACAACCATGAACAACTATCTTCAGAAAAGAAGAAATGCCAGTGCTACAGGTACCAATCGCATCCCAGTGGAAAACATCAGCTGCAATATCTGTGAGCTGAGCGGGAGAAACCATCCTTATATCCAAAAAGGAGAACACAAGTGATCCTCCTGCTTCAGGCCCATCACACTGCCACTGAGGAGATCTAGTGGTAAACAAGAATGGTATTCTCGCTCAAAGAACCATCAACTACCTGACAGAAAACAATTATATTGACCAATCCATTCCGAAGGGTTTCATGATTTCATGGAGAAAATATCAGGATGTGTCAAAACACAAAGAAGCATTGACTGAAATGCTCCAAGATGCGAAAATATGGTAAACCAATTGTACAAATGGCTGGACCTCGCAAACATATACGTTACTGCACACACACCTTGTTACAACTTTCTTTATAGTGGTAATCATGTTCCAGACCAAAATAGGAAGATCATATTAAGTACTATGATGAGCTCTCCATATGTGTCAAAAAAACTGAATGGACAAATGAAGGGATACAGAGCAGATATAGAAGTCTCCAGACATGCTCATTTCCCTGCATCCTGTTCTAGCCGCTTCATCGGTTGTTTGATATTCTAGACCAGTTAAAACACTTCGTACTGCATGAGTACCAAGACATCTGACATCATATCATCATCCAAAGTATACACAGATGACCTGACTCTCGTAGCTGGGAACCCAGAAGGATGTCAAGAACTTGAAAATGCAATGACAGGGACAGCCAAACCAAGCAAAAGTCTCATGCCAGACGAAGTTTGTCCCAACGCAGAACAAAAGCGACAAGATCACAAAACGCAACACGTGGCATACGATGCCAGCTTAGAAATGGACGGACAGCAGATTTCTTATATCCATAAGTCAACACATAAGTTCCTCGGGAAGCTGATCTATAACGACGTGGGGGGGGGGGCAATATCTAAATCGGACAATGTGTACCAAACTTTTTTCCATGATTGTATGGATATACAATAATGCTATTGTATCCAAACTGACATGGGAGTTCACCATCTATAACTTCCTAATTTCCTACAATCGAAAGTCGGGAAGCTACTTGCATCAACTATCTGTAGCAATGGGCAGGTATAAGCAGATGTACCACCACCAGTGCTTAGTACAGGAGCAGGAAACATTATGGTTTGAAAAAGCTAACCACTTCAAATGTATGCAAGTAACTAAGTACCATCTAAACAAGCACTCTAAAGATAGAAGTACACAAACACTTTACAGAAAATGCATGGAAAGTCAAAAGCCAGATGGAATGGTGTAAAGAATTAGAACAGAAATAACGCCATCTAATTCTGAATGAAATTGCTAGAGGTCAGACGGACAGAGCTGGTCTTGGTTACAAACAAACCAAAAGCTGATCAGAGACATGAGTGGTCAAGAACAAAGGAAATGCCTCACCGGACTAGTAAAAGATGTAGATGAGGAAGACATGTTCGTCTACCTTTACGGATGTGGGAATCTTTTCCTGGAGATAGCCAACGCTCACACGTGTTGAAAAAAAAACATGTGCGCCTGGCCGGACTCGAACTCGAGTATAAATAAATAAATATTCATCCTTGTCTACCTGGAGAACTAAGTGGTTAAAATTTCAAGGGCAGTGGTTGAATTGGGAGTCTGTCATGCATGTCGACACCTCCTGGAAGAAACTTTGGTATGACTGGACGCCAGAGTTGCTATCTTTCCACACCAACACAATTCATGATAAACTTCCCTCCCTTCCATTCTGAAACTATGGGGCAAGACCTGCCAGTTATGTCATCATCGTCATTGCATTCTGTTCCACATCCTCAATGCTTGTAGCTACTCATTACAAAGCGGAAGATACAACTGGCGCCATGACCAAACACCGACTGCAATCGCCGCAGGTCTGGCACCGTACGTCGTAGAGGCAAACTAAAAAAAAATCATCATACCTGATAATTTGAATTCCGTCTCTATACAATAACCTTTCGCACAGCTGATGGTACAACCTATCGAAATCCAGTCTTACCAATGCCAAAAGACAGAGCCAACTAACATTCTGAAGAAGGATAATGACTGGATATTCCTGATGGATGAGGAACACAGACAAATAGTGTTCCTCCAGAAATCACTGAGACAGCTATGAGACCAGTTATCTTCTCTACCAAAACAAAGACGGTGAATCGGTCATTATCATATGTCACCTATGGAGGAGAACCTATCCAATGCATATGCTAGAAAGAGATGCAAATACCAAGATCTAGTGGCTGACTGTGAAAATAGAGGATGGTCTACATACTATTTTTCAATAGACAATAAACGTAGGAAGCAGAGGTTTCTGCAATACATCAGTCAACAAATGCCTTGCACCCTTGGGCATTCCTAAAAGAAAGGGGGAGGCTATAACTGATACAGCAGACAAAATTGCAGACAAAGCTATCTATGTCATCTGGCTGAGACTGACTCAGCAGAAGCTCAAAGCCTTCAGCCAGGCCACGTTAGGAGCGTCCGTATAATGAATGCACGTGGCCTCGGATCACCAACTCAGTTGAATAAATCCTGAAACCACCACAAGCCATTACCAATGACATGTGGATACGCTAAGAAGAAGACAAGCAACTCCAGCAACATGCTCTGAGGGAAGTGTGATGGTTGAGCGCTCACAAAACCAGGTTTAACCCGGCAAAGTCTGGTCTAAAGTCCAGGGACCTCAGAACACACTAATCTAGACAAATAGATACTGCATAAGGTATTTTTCCCCTACTAAATCACCTTCACAGAGAGCGATTATACCAGTAATGCTTATCTTTAAACGGATAAAAGTAGGCTCCGAAGGTTACAGCGAATTTGTTCTACCAATGAACTCTATTCCATAAACTGCAGACCCCTTACATTTTTCAGGCAATTTGTGTCATAATGCAAGAACCGAAAGAGTACATATGTGGTCCATACGAATCACCATCAAGTTGAAGATCATTAGTGAATGTTTTTACTTGTATTTCTTAAAAGTCGTTGAAATCCTTACTTACCCTTGCATACATCTGTCGTTGTACTTGTTGTTGAATCCACTGAAACATAAAATATTTAAATGTATTCGTAGCTATATGGAATGAACGAAGACAAAATATATACATCCACAAAACACTTCTGAGTCAAAAGTAATACATTGTTTTAGCAAAGTAATACACTGATATACTCTCAGCCGTTTACACGGAGACATACGGTGTTAGCCAGGTCCGTATGCTATATGACGTATTTGGAATTTGGTTATTCTTGATTTTTCCGAGTGAAATTTAGTTAGCTTTTGTAGGGGTTATAGCTAGTATGGTCCTTTTCTACAGTCAGGGACATAATAAGGAGACCAATGTCTGACTAATTTAATATGGTGCAGAATAAATGTCTGCCGTAAATAATAGCAGCTATTGAATAGTCAAAGCACTTATGTGCATGAAATATTGTTGTCTGTGAGCCGAAAACCCGAATTAAATAGGGCATTTTAAGATTTTTTTACATTTTAAATCACATTTTGTTCGAACATAAAAAATCAAACCAATAATTGACAACCTTGACCTACGCGCAACTGGTCGCCTAATTCTGTCCCTATTCCGTATTCCTTCGTACTGTGCACGATCTGTTTGTTGGGTAGAGCAAAATGGCCGCCGTACAATTTCTGGTTTCTTCACATTCGAGCAGCGATAGCCTATTCAGCGTGTCGAGATCAGTGACCAGGGGTTCGTTCGCGAAAGCACTCTTAAGAAGAACGTAGCCCTAGTTGTGGCGTAAGTTACTACTAAGATTTTTTTTCGCGTTCGTGAAACTTGGACGTAAGCAACGTGTGTCTTACGAGTAAGCCAGATTTACGATTAAAACTACGTGTGGTCAGGAGTACACGTAACACACTCGTAGTGTGTGGAAAATGGACGGATCGGTCCGCTGTTAGCATTCCGTCCATCTTGTTAGCAATATATCATGGTAACAGCATTTATATTTCCAGAAAATGAAGAGAAAAACAGCCCTGAACGAAAATAAGATATTAAAGCAACTCCCCTCCAATCTATTTCAGACCAGGAGTGTCGTTGATGCATATACACTGCAAACACAGTGATTACAAATTAAACACCTTTCTAAACAATGTTTTGCACCACATTCCAACCATTTTGAAATATCTGTTTAATATATAAGCATGTTTAAAATCTTAACATTCTAGGCATTTGACATTAGGTATTTAGACATTTGACGCCAAGTGTTTACAGATTTAACATGTTCAATGCCTAAACACTAATTTGCACGTTTCTAAAAAAATGTGTGGGAAGGGTGAGAGACCCCCTCTTTAACTTCCTCTCCAATGCCCAACTTGATAGACAGGGCTTATCAAAATTAAATAAAGGTAACCAGAATTATTTTTATAGAAGACTGTTTACGTCAAAGTGACAAGTAGCACCTTAAAGCCACAAATCTCTTATTTCCAATGATATGTCATTTATTCACATATATAGTCAGGTTGGCTGAATAATCATTGTAATAGTGCAATTGAAGCAATGTATAAATTAAATTAACAAAAACATAATAAACATGTTAAAGTTAATAATCTATCATATATCATTGTCTTCTCTAACTATGTCATTGCAATAATTACATCCCATGTCCCTCAAAATGGCATGCATCCCTTTTCACACAGATTGCGCATCTTCCATGTATCACGCAAAGAAGAAAAAAGAAAGAAAGAAAGAAAGAAAGAAAGAAAGAAAGAAAGAAACAAACAACAAAGAGAGAGAGAGCGAGAAATATGCTTATCTCCACACTAATCGCTAAAACCTAAGCTCAAATGAATGTCCTTCATTTAGAATATCACAACTTTGTAATACAATTACGGATCCGGATTTTTTTGTTATACAGTAGGCCTATCCTATGACACTGTTAAACTACACATAAATGTTTACTACGTCAAAACGAAAAATCCATTTCATCTCAATTTTTGATGGAATTCAGTATTTTAGGTGACTATTGTTAGTTCTAGATGACTAATTCATACACAGAAAAACATATTTCGAAATCTGTAAGTCAGCATTGAAAAAGTACATAACGTTTTGCACTTATTGCCTCATTCCCAGTTTTGTTGAAATCTTTACAAAATCAGTGAAAGTTTTCTTCGCTAGTAATTGTATGTCTTCAATTGCTTAAGAGACATTTCTTCCTGCTGCCTGCAGGCATTTACCTTACCTGTAATATTCATTCATGTCCTTTTGCTTTCGTTAATTGGATATAGGCCTATATTACTTTTCATTTTTTTAAATATTTTTTTCTTTTTTCTTTCCAACCAACAAGATAAAATTGGTCATACTTATATGACCCATAGTCATTTGCTTAGAGGTGAGCCAGTCCCTCGGTTGTATTCCTTGTGATTGTGCTCTTTCTGGAAAATGTATTACTTGAGTGCGTTGATTATGCGCTTATTCGTAGAAAATATTACAGTGTCCCAGATTTGAAAAACATTATTTCAAGATATTAGGCCTCTTCAGGTGATAAATTTCCTGAAGAGGCCGAATTTTTTTTGGGGGGGGGGGGGGGTTTTGTTTTTTTCAATTTTTAAAAATGTGACTTGAATGTATTGTGGTGTATGCTTAGTAAAGATTTTGTTGTTTTTTAAACTTCGACACGATATTACACAATTGGGTTGAGTTGTCGTTTAAATTAATAATTACCTCACTCACTCCAACCAACAAGAATGACTCCTGAGAAAAAGATAGCCGCCATCTTTGGTTTTGAAGCCATCGAAAGTACACAGGTACTAGTAACAAGATAGGCCAATGCTATGATATAATTTAATTGTTATAATATACTTCAATAGAATTTAACGCGTTTCTCATACCAGGAGGAATTCTAAAATTCGCGAGGGGTAGTTCGAGTACTTATCGGTTTCAATAGGTCTATCCTCACCCAAAAACACACGTATGCTTGTAAAATCCGTTAATCGATTTACTAGAATGGCATTCAACACCAACTCGTACATAATTGCACCCACGATTGCGCCCAAATAGAAGACAGGTAATAGTGATTCTAAGTTATGAGGAAAGGTGTTCCTACGACTGTCTACGTCCATTGTTCGCGAACGCACGTAAGTCACAACTTGTAGAAATCGTAACAAGCACTCAGCATAAGTTAGGTATATACTTACGATTCAAATTTCGCGGACGAACCCCAGTATACCAGCTATGAAATTGTGTTCTTCTTGCGATTTTATGTCGACAAGGTGGTTGTCGGGAAGAACTTCGGGAGCGCACGCATCGGCAGCTAATTGCTTGGTGTTTAGGCGATTATCGTATATTTTATAACATGATTGTTGAAAAGACAAATGTTCAGCTGGACATTCTAAAAATAATATTGGTAAATTCCAAAAATGTATTCTCTGAATCGTTAACGCCAGACAAGAATTCAGTTACACAACATAGAAGAAGAAAAACTGCAGAGATAAGACGAGGACTGGAAGCTACTGAATAGACAGTTTATTTGAGCAAAAAACTGAGTGTGAGCGTCCATACTGAACTTAGAAACATCTAAAAGGGTTACTCAAAAACATTTAAAAAAATAAATGCATTTAGGTCTATTTATAACATTTTGGACATGTCATCAGAGACAAACATGACAATACATGATATGATTTTTGACAAAGATCCGATGATTTGAATCCGCGTACGCACCAACACTCCTGATTTCCCATAGAGTTTGTATAATATATACACACCGCCTCCGCCGCCGCCCCTTCCACCGCCGCGCCGCCACCACCTCGACTGTTCTGAATTCAATCGACCACAATAGCTACACCATTTTCAACGATAAGTAGTTTTTATTTGTAAGCCTACTAATGCTATTCGTTAGCTATAAAACAAGACCAAAAGCAATACAATATCTGCTCTTTTGGCGAAGATATCATGAATTAAGCAGAACATGATTCGTAAATACGCAACGTCACCACCTTTTTTGTGTGGCGAGTTCAAAACGCGTGGCCATATGTTTATATTTTAGGTGTGATCTAATACATTGGTAAGCATTCCTTATCTTTCTGGAAATGTCCTCTTTTTAAAGGCTTATTAAGCGATGGGACGTGTACGTTTTATTTAAAAAATATTACTTAAGATATTTTGGAATAAATCTCGTTTTGGAGAAAGATAGGCCTAGGAATAATGTACTGTAGTCTACGGGGACGGTGTGCAACACAAAATCATTTAGTTAAGTATTAATTATTATAACTCCATGTTAGTATTCCCTGGAGTGATTAAAATATTCTACTGAGCACAGTACTATATAGTTGGTCTACTGAAGTACAGTGGTAGTGCATACATTATTATGTAGTGTATACAGGGTGTCTCAGAAAGAACGTTACCCTCCAGAAACGGCAAATTTTACTTACTTAATCAATTCGTATCCTTGTTTTAGCTTTATATTATGAAAATATATACTTTTTATGAACAAATGGTGAAAACAAGAAAGAAAACGGTGAAATAATAACCAAACAATGACTATTTCCCTAAAATGATGTTAACCTACTTTGTCCACGGCTAGCATTAGCAGAGGAGACCATGGATGCAAATATCCCGGACATAAACATTGTTTTAAGACCCTCCTGGCCAATAATACTCTCAAATTCCAAGGCCATAGCTGGTTTTAGAGTTTATCGTTCAGTTCTCTACGCACTGCAGCATTATTTGCGGCTGATTTTCCTCCTGTTTGACGACCATATCTCTATCCTTGCACCTTTTTAGAGTCGTGCCATGCTTCAGAATTTGGCCATCTTACTGGGAACCCTACATTGAGGGAAAACGTTTACCCATTCATGATGAACGATGGTCCTTTAACCCAAGATCAGTTCAGTAGAATATGCCATTGTAGGGGTCACGCGCCAATGGCATTATTTGAAAAGTGTGCTTTAACCAAATTCATATTTGCATGATGATAGGAGACGGGTGATGGAATTTAGGTCACTTCATTCTGAAGAACAAATTAAGTGCATGTTTCAGGTGCTTTTTAGGCATTACATGTGAACAAATTTAAATCTGAGGACTACGTGTGCTCAAATCCATAAGAAATACAATGTACATGTTTCTCTGCTATTGCTAGCCGTGGACAAAGTAGGTTTGCATCATTTTTAGGGAAATAGTCATTGTTTGGTTATTTTTTCACCGCTTTCGTTCTTGTTTCACCATATGTTCAAAGAAGTACATATTTTCATAATAGAAGCTAAAACAAGAATAAGAATTGATTAAGTTAGCAAAAATTGCCGTTTCTGGAGGGTAACGTTCTTTCTGAGACAGCCTGTATAGGCTACGACGTGTACCCAGTTCCATCACTAATCGGTTAGGTCGCAAAATTGCCTGGAATACACTCATTCAGCAGTTTACTTATACTCACAAATAATTTCAGACAAAACTGGCAACACATACACAGAAATTACAAACGCTTGGTATTTTTTTATATTGACCAGGAAAGTACTTAATTTATAAAGGTATACATGTATACTTATCGCATAGAAACCCGTACAAGCGAGTGCATGTTAGGGGTACAGAAAAATGGCCGCTCTGAAACTTATCCAATCGCGTAGAGATTGCCTATCCAGTGTGTAGAGATCAGTGTATACGCCAGTCATTGTTGAGCGTTTGACATCACACCCGGAAGTCATTGTGAGATGTTAATGACCTGCGTCGTAGATACGTATATTTATGTAACAACAGATTTAATTGGCACGCGCACCAACAATCCCTCATTGGAAATGTCCACTGAACTAATTCTGTAATCTGCTTACACGTCAGACAACCCCGAAAAAGCTAACTCCGACATTGTGAGATGCAATTAAATTCGGAATGTCGTATCTGACGGGTACTTCGCCGTCTTGAACAAGATGAAGCCAATTACGTCGCGCATCTGCCATGACGTAAGGCACGATAATTCGAGTTTATTCTGACCTGGCATACCCTGCATGCCCAGTTTCTTATTGGTTTCAAGATTGCGTGCCCTTTGTTTTCCAATCGTCTGAAAATCTCTCTTCTGTAAAGAGAGTTTGGCGTATGTACCTCTAACATGTATTTTGTAAGTTTCTCATTAAACTCGGTTGAAACTTTTACCCGTGCGAATTACAGGACTTTAAGGAACAAAGCAGCCATACTTTGACTCTTGATGTTGACACAGTTATTTTTGTTGTTGTCGTTATTATTGCTGTTCGTTTGTTTTTACACTGCAGTAAATTTTCAAGCAAACCTCATTTATAGTAGGATAACACAAAACTAATGCCAAAATCTATTGTCAATTGTTTGCTTGATGCAAATCATGTAATAATACTACCTTGATTGGTCGTTTCAGTAGTAGCAGTGCACATGTCACAGAAAACGAGGAAGCTCTCTACCCCTGTCCCTGTACCATCAGGATCTATCTCATAATAGCCCGTCTGCTTGAACCCAGCATTCAAAAGCCCAGCACAAGATTCGTAACCTTTAATGATAAATGCAACAAAAAAGACATGTCACATGGTAATATCGCTTGCGATTATAAAACTATGTGTTAATGGGGAGAATTAAAACACATACGATACAAACATTTCCGCGTAACACAAAACACCCCATGAGGAACAACCGAAATGTTGGGAGTAAACTTTTGTCGACAATAAGGCCTTTCACATAAACCTGGTGATCGATTGAATTTGCGATCGCAGATTTTTAAGACAAATGCAGCCGTTTTCTGAAAGTTTACCGAGCTGCTTTTTTAAAAACAACTTCTTTCGGAGGCATTTATGACAGTGTTCATCGCTGTGAAATTTCACGTTTCCGCCGTGAAATTTACCGAATTGAACTATGAAATTCAACATAGTGTGGTATAATTAAATTTGCATTTCATGACTTCCCTTGAGCTTACTCAGTAAATATAATGTTCGATGATTCTTCCAAGAATTGCAAGATTACGTATGTTTGATAATCTTTGTTTGTATGACATACTTTATCACTACAAATCCGTATAATTCAATCTATCCAACATAAATTTCGTAGTGACAGCGCTTTTATTTATCGTACATCGATTGGTTACACAAGAATGGACTATCCCAAGGGGACGTGCTCGCACCTCTCCTATTCAACATCTATACCAAATCCAAGATACAGTTGTGTGCTTTCCATCTACGCTTCTACGCAACCGTGAAGCCAAACGTCAGCCTAATATAACCTGCTCTGGAACATCCCTGGAGCACTGCGGTGACCCTGTCTACCTACGAGTTACCTTGGAGCGCACTCTTTCTTATAAGACCCAAATTAAGAAGAAAGAGTAAAGTATGTTCACGCATTGCCAATAACATCTTGAACAAACTCACTGACAGAAGATGAGGTGCTCTCGCCCACATACCCTATGATCGACAGCAGTGGCCCTGTGCTACTCATGTGCAGATTATGAGCTATTATGCCTGCCCTGTATAGGAAAGATCAACCCATGACAAGAAGCTTGACCCATCTTTAAATGCCTCCTGTCGGCTTATCACAGGATGTCCTCGTCCAACATCAACGGAGAACTTATACATAGCAGGAATTGCTAAACCAGACATTCCTTGGAAAGTAGCGAGCACGCAAGAACGTATAGCGGTCAAATATCTAATGTGAAGCACCCCTATGTCCGGACAGAGACCTGCTGCTAACCGGCTTAAATCCCAAGACAGTTTCTTAAGCAAGTCCAATTCCTTCCTTCAAGCAGTCTCTAGGAGTATACGAGAGTCACCTTGTGGAAATGAAGACTTGCTATCAACCAAGTAACATCTATTAGTACTGAATCCGGAGAGCATTTTCCACCTGGACCTGACTCGTCAAGGGCTGAATGGCGATGTGTCGACAAATGGAGAACAAATCGGCCGATCTAAGGTTTCCCTGCAAAAAGGGGGCTACCTGGAAGCGGATTAGGATACTATTTGGGGCTGTGGAAGAGCACCATAGACAATAGAACATCTCTTGGTCTGCTCACTATTACAGCAATCATACCATGTATACAGAAAAGGACCATGCCAAATTCATTCACTGAAACAGTCAGATGTTGTACCCGTCTCTGGCCAGAGCATATTTGAGAACTACTCTGTTTGGACTCGAAGAAGACTAGTTCACTTCAAAAAAAACTTTTAAATGATGTGACACGGATAAGGAAACCGGACAGTAGTTTGTCTCATTCATAAAACTTGCATATTAACCAACATGACCAAGGCAACTTACAACCATACGGCATCTGCTATAAGCGTGGGTGGGGGAATTACAACTATATCTTCCTGAGACTGAAGGTATGAACCTCTCCCATTTAGTGTGCCAATGGACCTAGGCAATCAAATCAATATGTTGGATATGCGTGAGACTCCCTAGCATTCTCAATTATAATGGGGTTTATGTTTTATTCCGTATAGGCTTGATTGATTTTCTTCATCCAGGTCTTATTTACCAAGGAGACTCAAAGCCACAATCAGTCATTTTTTTCCAAATTCAAAATGCCCATTTTGACTTTAAATTACTAGTGTTAGGTCATATCAACACCTTATATTACTATTCTTTGTGAATAACTGACACTGAAGCATTTTAAAGTGGTCTTGAAGATGTCATTTACGACTGTTTTGTTGGCTAATAAAAGTCGGATCCCCCGGCTTTTATTAGTAAATAATGCAGGAAAATTGTCATTTCTTGACAAAATACGGCATGTTAAGCTTAGTCACGTACAGGGTTTTTTACTGCAACCATTTCCAATACAACAATGCAAAAAATGGACTTTGATGAAAAATAGGAGGCGCGATTTGATTACATTTTGAAGAAATCGCTGATAGTGGCTTTAAGTGGCTCAATGATGATTAATGGTTGTGTATGTCCACTCAAGGTCCAATTGCACAAAAAGCAGTGGAACTATAGAGGACAATCGCCTCATTGAGGCAGGTTACTGAAAAGCTGAAATCCTACATTGTCGTAGTATGTATAAATAAATGGTTATAAGGTTTATATCCTCCTTTTAAATGTGTTTTTCTTTAGCAAATTAGTTTTAATCTTACCAAGAGCACTTGGGTCGTTGCAGAAGAAGTCATGCGAGAACGAATCGATGACTGATTGGACTTCCGCTAATACTTCAGCACAATTGGCGTATTGAAGCTGAACTAAAATGAAAGAACAAAAGTAATCATGCTTCAGCGGCTCATACAGCAAGAACACTGCGTTAATTTACAAGAAAAGGGGTCTGGAACGAAATATTATATTAAATCAGAACCATTAGAATCAGATCCATTCTGAACAATTTTGACGAATACCCATCCACAAAGGAGCAATTAAGCACTTTCAACAATCATCTCCAATGACCTTTGAATCCATCCTTATTTTGCACGTTGCTCTTACTATCACGACTATCCGATGTTTTCCTTTTTAAAAAGCATACCTGGTTGGTTGTAATAAAAAGGTAGTGGAGCAGTTGTTGTTGACGGGAACGTGGTTGTTGTTGACGGGAGCGTGGTTGTTGTTGACAGGAGCGTGGTTGTTGACGGGAGCGTGGTTGTTAGTGTGGTTGTTGTTGGCGGGAACGTGGTTGTTGTTGACGGGAGCGTGGTTGTTGTTGACGGGAGTGTGGTTGCCATTGGAACAGTGGTAGGAGCATTTCCAGACACTTCCAAGTCAATTTCACACAGTTTTCGCCATACAAATTTAGGAATCACCAAACTCACTGCATTTCCACATAACATACTGTTACAATGTACCAGAATGCCCTCGTAGCTAGCCTCTGAAAGTGAATTACAGGTATCACTTCCGACTTTAACGTCACCTCCCCCGAAACCAGACGCATGAATGTAAATTCCAAGCACACATGCTTCTTCTGTAAGTTCTACGGTCCACGTTTGGTCATCTTTAAAAAGAATAGAAAAACATGCAAGTCACAGAGTAAAGCCCCGTAATTTCTAAGCACTTAACATGCGTCTTTGATACTAGGAATGATATTTAGTTATTTAATAATAATAATAATAATAATGTCGATTTATAACGCGAACATATCCACCCTGCGGGGTGCTCAAGGCGCGATTGCCAATTATTATTACCGCTGCCATCAGGAAATCGTAACAATCATTTCGCTTCATCCAGGTGGCTGCTGGCTAGGCGCACAACTCTATCAGCACTTAGATTGTAATATCCCCCATAACAGCTAACCAATTAACGCTTGGGTCAACGAAGCAATCGAGACTAAGTATCTTGCCCAAGGACACAAACACGTTGGCCACAATGGTCTCCAACTCACGATTTTAACGGTTCAATGATCATGAGTCCTGCACTTATCCACTGGACCACACG
The DNA here is from genome assembly GCA_023653785.1 of Ophioderma brevispina. NCBI lineage: Eukaryota > Metazoa > Echinodermata > Ophiuroidea > Amphilepidida > Ophiodermatidae > Ophioderma > Ophioderma brevispina. Next base: position 89,991 of record JAMKCH010006231.1, read on the forward strand.
TGCTCTAATAATAATATTTGTATTATATTGTATAAATTATTGTTGAAAATGTGTTCACACGAATTCAAGATGTTTTCAACCAATTAAGCGTGGCAGTTAAGGCCTTGGCAATGAGGAGGGTAAAGTCCCACAACACTGAATACAGCTCTGGGAGTTTCCGTAACCTGACCCATCTGACACACATTTTTCTGACACACTTATGAATTCAGAAACCTTAACGGATTACCCATCTGACACACATTTTTCTGACACACTTATGAATTCAGAAACCTTAACGGAATAAACCTGTACTGTGCTTTATTTCATGAAGGGTTTCCGAATTCATAAGTGTGTCAGAAAAAAGTTTGTCAGATGGGCCAGATTACGGAAACTCCCTACAGCTCTCCTCATGGTTACATGGCATGACTACGCAACTTCTTCATTCCGAAAGTTCCGAAGGTTCGTTGTTCCCAGCACGGGATTTGTTTATACCTACTTTGACGTTATTGCGAAATGTCTGTTATTCCGAATGTTCGTTAATCCGAAAATAAATTAAAATAAGTTTGGTTAATCCGAAAAAAAGAACACAGTTCGTTTATTGAAAAACAATATGGTTTGTTGATACCGAAAATTAACACAAGACAAGCTCTCTAAACATGAGACAACGCCACTCTCTGAAAATACGGTTGCTTATCACGAAAATTAAATAGTGTTCGTTTATCCGCCATTAAATACGATGCCTTACCCCTCAAACGAGCCGTGGCATATATTACATCGTCCGTGGGACTGGTGTCCTACCACCCACTGTCTATTGTGTTCTCCATTGAGTGTCTGTATGAATCATTTGTTTCAGCACTTTACCCAAATGTCCTCGTCTACAATGTCACGGTTATTCCCCGTACTGTTGCTATGGTAGCTAGACACTCTCTCATGGGGACACTCATTTTCTTTAGACCGGGCTTTTTGGACCCGTCTCGTCCGCCGCCGGGGGGGGCCCCGCCCCCTATTTTTTTATGAAAAGTTTTACCAAAAAAAGTCAAAACATAGCCGTGGTATGACGTCACATCCAGTGACGTTCAATATGACGTCATGCAAATGCTAAAAATCCTTAAAAAATCGCAAATCCATGGTTTTTCGCCATTTTTCAAGCAAAAGTTGGATTTGTTTGGCCATGATGTTGTGTCAAAGGCATGGACATAATAGAGAGAAGGACAAACAACAACGCGAAACCGAACCACCAATATCTATTCGATTAAACCCTTTCAGCTCGACAAAGCTCGGCACTACGATGTGTATTCATGTGCATACACCGAAGCCGTATGTGATCTATATCGCTTGGCCGCGGTCGATGCAGTGACTACTGAAAAGCTGACCACATAACTTTGTAATTTGACCGGATGTTGTGATCCCTTGGTGCTCCTTTTTTGGAAGTGCATAAGTACATTACTTTTCATCTTTTTTGGGCAAGTTGTTGTCACCATAGAGGAGAATTTTGTTCAGAAAATACCGAAACCCCATCAAAATCCGTAATTCCTTGAATGGAGCTAACAAAAAGACGGTAGAACAAAAAGCTTGCATTTGGTTGATTTTGTGACCCCGTAATTGTTAAAAATCTTGTCAAATAATACAAATGTTGCCTATCACTTCCGACTCTTAGAAACGGTGTTATGAAGTTCAATGTACCTTGTAACAAATTATCACTACTGACTGGTGCCCAAGTGAGCCCAACGTTGAATTCTACCCACCGTCGAAACCCCACCAAATTGTAATATTTTAACTTCCGGTTATGTGTGAATTTGTTTTACCGTTTGGCTGTTTGAATAGCCGATACCATTTTGAACTGATTCCAATGTCGGTTTCATCTGAATTATGAGTGTTGATAAGTCATACTTTATACCTAAATTAAATGTAATAAATTATATATTAATTAACCCCTCTTCCGAGGGGGGGGGGGTGTTACCACCCGCCTCTTCTATTCTTTTCGCCCTACTAAAACCACCATTTCCGGTGTCAAATGAGTTTATATAAAACCAATTGACATTTATGTTCGTTTCATCATGCCCCCCCCCCCATCAAAAAACACTACCACCGTGTTAGTCAAGTAATAGTGATCCCAAAGTGGTTGTAGGGTGTGGGCCACCACCCCCCCCCCCCCCCCATTTCGGAGGAAATACCAACACGCCTAGGACGTCACAGGATTCACAGACATTTGAAGTTGGCAATAGATAGCAGGTTCCTTTTTCTTTGATACCAAAATGAGTAACCACATACTAACATTATTTCCTATGACGTCATAGACGTCTCTACATGATGGAAAATGTTTAGGAGTTACATAGTATTTATTTGCCACTAATTTGCAAAATATAAATGTTCTTCCTAATCATTATTTTCATATTTTAATACCTTTATGACGTCCATAGTGACGTCACAAATCCCTATTCATCTCTAAACTTTGTAATGAGCCATTTTAGGTGAGTATCTTAAGTTCTAGTGACCTCTTTTTATTTACTACATCAAAAATTATATTTCGAATCCTCGGAATCTTCTAAACTTTGAACCTGTTAACCTAAGGTCGAAACCTAGACAAACTCTAACCAAGCCCGTAATCGGCGGGCGAGGGGGCAGACGCCCAACCTTAAAAGTCCCACCCCCCCCAAAAAAAAAATGAAAACGGGCTAAAAAAGGCAACAGAATATGGTTTATGTTTTTTTTTTGGTCGAAAAAAGGTTAAAATTCGGTAGAAAGTACCACTCCTGCCAAATTGCCCCCTCCCCCCGCGAATCTGAGGGTAAAAAGTCAAATCCCCCTAAACAATCCTGGTACCGGCCGCACTACTAAATCTACGTTTTAAATCATTATAACGAGACCATGTATTGGTACAGTTTGACTTCATTTCAAATTAAACCTTTTGCTAACCCCCCCCCCCCCCATGTTCCCCACATTTCCCAGCTGTTGCAAAGCACCAACAATTATGATCTCAGCACTCTCTTCAAACGATAGAAACCAAATCTTCAACCTTCTCCCCAAAACAGTATTATCACATTTGTTCTAAACGTCCTTTTTGAATTTCATTACGGTTTTTTTATATATAAATGGGAGGGCCTTATAGCATGATTCTAAGCACTAATCTATGGACGAAGCGAAAACAACTCAAATCAAGGCCAGCGAGGGATCAGTAAATAAATACACCCCGAAATAACTTGGTAAATATTCCAAGAAGCCCCGTATAAACTGGCGAGCCCCGAACAATTAAAGACAAAAATAACAATAACACGCCCAGAACCCGGCACCCCTCGCCTTCTAGGCTTGAGAAATAACACCGGCCACAGAGGACCGTGTTAATGTGGAGACCAGTGAACGAGCTCCAAGCATTTCAGTCTTTATTTCAGAGTTTTCAAGCGGCCGTAATTATATTTTATATTATAGAATGGGAGGGCCTTATTTGCTGATTCAGCAGAATCTATGACGAAGCGAAACTCAATTCAATGCACGCGATGATCAAGTAAATGATACACCCGAGAAATTAAACTTGGTAACCTATTACATAGAAGCCCGGAAAAACTGGTGAGTACAGAACTAAACTAACCATGCAGAGACATGGCGAAAAAGACGGCCTGGAATAACATATGAATGACCTTTGACCCCATCCCTAATATCTTGACCAATGAGTGTATTCTTGTTGACCAATGAATGTATTTTTATATGTTAACAACGTTACAAGGATCATTATTGTTGAGTTTCAACTCAATCCAAGCATGTCAGGAATTTGACCTTTTTTTTTTTTTTTTTTTTTTTTTTTTTTTTTTTTTTTTTTTTTTTTTTTTTTTTTTTTTTTTTTTTTTTTTTTTTTTTTTTTTTTTTTTTTTTTTTTTTTTTTTTTTTTTTTTTTTTTTTTTTTTTTTTCACTGGCATTATTCCTGACAAATTTCAGCTCAATCGGAGCTTGTTTGTAAATTTTGACCTTTGACCTTGAACTTTGACCTTTGGGGTCAATACTATCATAGACCTACCCTACTATTAATGTTACATCACTGTAGCAATAACGGGCTTTATCTGTGCTCTATAGGCTGAAATATAGCCAATTTGGTCTTATTTTTAGCATTTTTTGACACATTTGACCCCCTTAATGACCTTTGACCCCCAATATAAAAAAACCTCATGTACACAGCAAAATGCATTGTTCCAGTTTAAATTTTAAAAATCTGCATTGCTTAGTTCTGGAGATAAAAATTTTTAAAGTTATTTAGCTCAAAACCGGAAATGACCTGTAAATGACCTTTGACCCCCAAAATAAAAATACCTTGCAAATATTGGCTAACATACATGCATATCTGAAGGTTATGTTACTCTGCTATGTTTACATTTTGAGATAAAAATTTTGAAAATGTTTAAATATCTTTTGTTTTTGACCGGAAGACACCCCTTAATGACCTTTGACTCCTTATTCCTGAACACCCTATATGTAGCATGGGTCAGTGGTTCCTCTGAATAAGTTTAGTTGATATCGGCATAATCCTGTAGAAGAAGATATTTTTGCCAATTAAATGACATATTTTGGTTTTCAGACCGCAAATGACCCCCTTAATGACCTATGACCCCATATCCCTGAACAGCCTATATGAAGCATTGGTCAGTGGTTCGTCTGAAAAAGTTTAAATGATATCGGCATAATCCTGTAGAATAAGATATTTTGGCAATTAAATTACATATTTAATGTCTGTGGTCAGGTCAAAAGTCATACAGAGGTCAAAGTCATATGACATGAATCGGACAACGCAGCGGTCATTTGGTATAAATCTGGTCAGAATACGTCAAACCACGACTGAGCTAGACGCAAATGTTGCCAGAAGAAAGAAAGAAAGAAAGAAAGAACTAGTCGTGCCTGAGACATGACACCAAGGCGGCCTAATTAGGAATGGTGAGCCCTTAATGTGCCCTTAAAGTGACCTTTGACCCCTGTAACTTGACCAATAAGTCACAAATGTCATTAAATGTATTTTACGTGTTAACAACGTTATGAGGAATGTTATCATTGAGTTTCAACTAAATCCAAGAATGCCAGGGATTTGACCTTTGCACCTCTATAACGTGACCCCTGGGTCACGAATAGGGTTAACGTATTTTTCTGTATTTACGATTCCCGAGGATTATTCCTGCCAATTTCAGTTTCATCGGAGCTTGTTTGTAAATTTTGCCCTTTGACCTTGCACTTGACCTTTGGGTGGAGATATCAAGACTTCTTCTACTATAAATTTTCATCACTGATAATCAACGGGCTTGATCTTCCTCTATAGCTGAGATAAATCCAATTTTGGTCGTATTTTAGGCATTTGTTTGGCGAAAATTGACCTTTTGACCCCTTAAGGACCTTTGAATCCTGGTATAAATAAAACCTCGTGTACACAACAAAAATGACATTGTTCAATGCAAATTAAAAAAATTCACTACTGTTATTTCTGGAGATAAAATTCCTTAAAATTATTGACCTTAAAACCGGAAATGACCTGAAATGACCTTGACCTCCAAATTAAAAATACCTTGCATACACCAGGTAACATGAATGCATCCTGAGTTAAGTCACTGTACGATGTTTGGGTTTTTGAGATACACATTTTTGAAAATTTTGGAATATTTTTGGGTTTTGACCGGAAGTGACCCCTTAATGACCTTTGATCCTTAAACTTTGGACAACCCGACGACCCTGGCTAGTAACAATACATGTGCTCTAATGACGTCACTCTGCTACGTAATTTGTAAGGACAGCGATTTTTTGAATATTTTTCCACAATTTTTGGCTTTCAAACCGGAAATGACCCCCTTAATGACCTTTGACTCCTTATCCCTGAACACCCTATATGAAGCAAGGGTCAGTTGTTCCTCTGAACCAGTTTGGTTGATATCGGCGTAATGCTGTAGAAGAAGATAATTTGTAACAAAAAATTACATATTTGACGCCTGTGGCCAGGTCAAAGGTCAGACAGGGGTCAATGTCATGTGACATAAATGGTCCAGGTCAGTCTAGTCACAATACGTCAAACAGTGACTGAGCTAGTAGCAGTTGAAGTGTTGATAGAAGAAAGAAAGAAGAAGAAGAACGCATCAGAAACAGAACAAGGCGCCTGAAGGCCGCCTTGTAATAAAGACGAAAAATACACGGCCCCGAACCCGGAACCCCTCGCCTTCTAGGCGTGAGAAATACCACCGGGCCACAGAGGACCGTGTTAATGTGGATACCAGTGAACGAGCGCCAATGCATTTCAGTCTTTATTTCAGAGTTTCAAGCGGCCGTAATTATATTTTATATTATAGAATGGGAGGGCCTTATATGCATGATTCCAGCAGAGTCTATGACTACAGTTTTCATATTTTTTCATACCTATGTTGTCGTAGTATAGATTTTCTCCCATGTTTTCTTGCGCTTGGCTGAAATTGCCAAAATTGGTTAAAAATCCTTCCCAGTATGCCCCGCGCCACTTTCCGAAGAGCGCTTTCCCTCCTGCAGAGAGGGCAATTATCGCATTACCTTAAGCCGGTAAATTGGATCGTGGTAGGCTTTAATAACAAAAGGCGGCAACGTGATAGGGTCTTTGAAACTCGTGTGTTGACTCATCTATCGTAGGTCCATGGTCAAAGTATGAGCACACTGCTCCTTTAATACAATAAATAAATAAATAAGATTAAAACTAGTGTAACTGTATTCCTTAGCACAACAAAACTGGTTTCTGGTCCGTGTAATTTCAATGGGAAACAAGCTTTTCTTCGCAGATTGCGCGATTAGGTAAACGCTGCGTCATCAACGCGGGGTTCGATTTTGTTCAAAATGCTCTTAAATCGAGCGCAAGGCTTCAAAGAAATATGTCATGTAGTTTCGGCGTGGAAAAATAACAAATAGGTGAGATATGACCAAATAAGTCGAGGGGGGGGGCGATCCGCCCCAGGCCTTTTGGGTTCTGCTAAATCTTTTCTTTTTTGTATAATCCTAAACCCTAACCTCAAAACTATACCCCAACTTACACCTTTAACCTAACAGACACCTAACCCCGGGGGTAATGGATATTACGGTGGTTAACCACCCGCGTTACAAAAAACGCGAGAACTGGCAGGTCTCGAGACTTGTAACATAGGGTATCAAATTCAACCTATGTCTCTTTCAGTCTCACATAGGGTATCAAATTTTACTTTTTAGATTCAGGTAGAGTATAAAATCAGCATGAATCTGTTAGAATGATGATTTTTGAGTTGATATCATGCTCAAAACAGAATATAAAGCCCACAAAATAGCTCAAATTGAGTGTAAAATCCCAGGTTAAAATTCTAATGGTAATATTGCTTGGCCCCGGGTTTCGGATAGGGTGTCTATTTGCATAAGTCTGGTCTCGCATAGGGTATCCATTTGAACAGATCTGGTCTCAGATAGGGTACCATTTCATTTGTTTCTGGTCTCATATAGGGTCACCGCCGGAACCCTTGTAACTCGGGTGGTTACCCGCGGGCTCATGTACATGTTAACATCCCCCCGGGCCTAACCCCTTGCACTACCGTAAACCCTAACCCTTACACTACCTTAAACCCTAATCTTAAATTTCAACCATAACCTTTATCTCTAACCTTAAACCCTAAATCTAATCTTAAACCCTAACCCGTACCCAAATCATAAAGCCTAACACTAAATACTAAACCTTAACCTCTTTAATACAACAAATACACAAATGTAGGGTAACATTTATCACTTATCGTAACAATTTAATTTTCGAATGAAAGACACACGAGGAGATTTCTTCAAATTTGCACTTGATTGGTAGTAGAACACTTAAGAACATTTGGGAGGTTTATTGGACAGACAAACAGAAAAGAAAACGAAAACCATAATTTTGAACTTGGTTTGCTGTCCTTATCAGCATGCTTGAATTTTCTGTCGTGCATGACAGAAAAATACTAAATCAGCTTTTAATACATAAAGACGACCTTTTGAGCTTATTCAGTTTAGTTGTGATTTAATACATTTGTAAGCATTCTAAATGTAAAAAAAAGTTTCGAAAAAAATGGGGGCGCACTTTTCTTGAAATGTCCTCGTGTCTCTTTAATGAACGTTATTTTCGGATTAACCATTTTTTTTTCAATTATTCAATCTTATTCGGCAAGTATAACAAAAAAAAAAAAAAAAAAAAAAGACTTGCCATCAACCAATTAACATCTATCGGTATTGAACCTGGTGAGCATCTCCCACCTGGAGCTGACTCCTCATGGGCTGAATGGCGATGCCTCAATAGATTGAGAACCAGAACTGGCCGATCTAAGGTTTCCTTGCAGAAGTGGGGCTATCTGGAAGCAGATCAGGATACTACCTGTGGTTGTGGAACAGCACCACAGACAATGGAACACCTCTTGGTCTGCCCACTGCTGGAGCAACAATGCACAAACAAGGACCTTGCGGAATTCAGTGAAGCAGCCAGACGTTGTACCCATCTCTGGCTGGATCATATTTGAGAACCACAGTGTTTGGACACGATAAGAAGAAGAAGACTTAAGAACATTTGGGAGGTTTATTGGACAGACAAACAGAAAAGAAAACGAAAACCATAATTTTGAACTTGGTTTGCTGTCCTTATCAGCATGCTTGAATTTTCTGTCGTGCATGACAGAAAAATACTAAATCAGCTTTTAATACATAAAGACGACCTTTTGAGCTTATTCAGTTTAGTTGTGATTTAATACATTTGTAAGCATTCTAAATGTAAAAAAAAGTTTCGAAAAAAATGGGGGCGCACTTTTCTTGAAATGTCCTCGTGTCTCTTTAATGAACGTTATTTTCGGATTAACCATTTTTTTTTCAATTATTCAATCTTATTCGGCAAGTATAACAAGTGTATAATGAGATAGACCTCCAGCAGACAACCCCATATAAAAATGCGCCCCTTAATGAATCTAATATAAATATTGTGACAATTAAATTAACAACAACAAATTGCATAAATGAAGATTATAATGAATACAAAACATCGATCAAAATATAAATTTAAGAAGGTAAGTTGGTGGGAAGAGTAACTTCAGGGTATAAATTTTGGCAACGAAAGTGGGTGGTGTATTATGACCGTAATGACCGATTATACTCGATTCGCGTGGATACGTTCGTCCCCCTGGAGTTTTGGACCTATTCCAATAAGTCGGAGAGGGAAAATGAGAGAATTCAAATGCACGTGCCACACCGGATTATCTTGGAGGACACTCCGGTCATTTAACTCACTCACCTGCCACTAAATACAATTTCATTCATGTATGGAAACGGACTAGTGTATTTCAGGCCTTAAAATTCCTCACAATAACATGATTAACAGAAGTCCCTGCGCCTCATTGAATTTTCACCTCCGCAAGAATGGTACGGGCCGGGGGCACATATCAGATGAATCGAGTATAGTAATGACAAATCTATACAATCTATACTACTAAACAAATTAGATCTGTCTGTCTGCGAGTCTGTCCGGCTATGCGTTTCAATATGCTTTGACATATGAGGCTGATTTTTGGCATGAAGGTAGGGGAGGACAGCCTGACCTTTGTTTGTATGGTTTCGGAGTGCTCCAAAAGATCAAAGGTCATCTAAAGGTCAATTTGCGTAGAAATGCCCTATGACCACCAAATTCGTCAAAGGGACCGCTGACCTGAGCACAGAACAAATCTGGAGGTCAAAGGACATACACACATAAGTCAAGGGTCACATAAGGGGGCGATGCACTAGTTAGTATAAAACTTATACAATCAGACGGACACAGTAAATGTTGTGGGTTCGAGCCCCGCTGTCGCCAATGTGTTGTGTGTGCACTTGGGCAAGGCACTTTACCTCGCTTGCCTCTCTCCACCCAGGAGTATAAATGGGTACAGGCATATGCTGGGAATGCAAAACAGACTTGCTGTGCGAGAGGAGTGGCGAACCCCCACAGCAACATTATATGAGGGAGTCTGGCCCAAACGCCAATGACAGAGAGATGGCACTCCGCCTGCGGGCGCACCATTTGCATTTTGTAAATGTACCTAAAAAGTAAAATGAGATGTAAACGTGTCTACCTTCCATATCTTTATTGGTTTATTAGGGTAATTTTTACCCCTTTGATGTTCTCATCTGAAAATTTAATCTCTGTACCTAACATTTGAGACAAAAATTCAACAGAGACCCTATGGAAAATTAACGGTCGTAAATTGAGTGACACACATTGCCCCAAAAGTTATAGGTTGTAACAATTGACACACAATGCTAAATCCTTAAGATTAATCTAACACTGGAATTTGAAGATGAATATTAGGCTTGAGAACACTGAACATGTAACGGTTGTAATATTGACACACACGTTACAACCGTTACCCATTTCTAGAAAAAAAAATCACCCAGTTTGTAATCCTATCAATAACCGTAGGTTGCCTTACCATAACTTTCATTCTAAAAGGCTTATTATATTCGACGAAACGAAACAGGCTTAGTGCACCCATTGGATTACACGCTTTATTCCTTCAGAGTATAAAATCTATGATAACGGAATAAAGCGTGTAATCCAATGGGTGCGCTGAGCCTGTTTCGTTTCGTTTTCGTCGAATATAATAAGCCTTCTAAAATCATGAAAATTTCAGTAACTGTTGCTCACAGTTGGCAAAATACAGTGTGAGTCAAAAAGAATAGGACCGTGATTTATTTTTTTTTATCAAAAAACTAATTGAGCTTGATAAAAAATTTAATTTTCGAAACAAGCATGTTCTTCGCTCATTAGACAAAAGAACCACCGAAATTCATCATTCCTAACCATTGTTCTGCCTGTTCTGCCGAAAGAACCCATTTATCAAGCTAGCTGTCCACGGAATGCTGAATGCTTTGAATATATGTGAGTACCTGGAAATGATTGTGTCATTGAAATGTAAATGAGATTTAAACCAGCAAGTTTCAAAAACAGATTAGCATGGTCTGCACAAAATCAATAATGAATAAAATAACAAATCTGAAGGTATTTTCAAAACTAACTTGGAATCTTGGTGGAAAGGTATTAGGTATCATAGCCCCTCCATATTCAGATGTACAACGAACTTTTATAGTTGAAACTTACTTGCAGACCCATTCTCCCGTTGAGGTTCAGTTTGCCTTGCAGTTCCCGCAAGCAAACTGTACACCTTGCAGGTTATTATAGCAATGGTCATGAGATTCCATGACTATGGAACCATCAGGAACCGACAACATGAAGCATCAGGAAGAAGAAGGACTGCCAGATCCCACGCTAACATTGCTCGAGTGAGACAAACTCTGAGAATGAACCCAAGAATCAGCTCCAGGAAAAACCCCAATCACAATATTTCCCAGTCCACATTCAACCGGATTACAAGAAAAGACATCAGGTGGCACCCTTACAAGCTCCAATTTAGGCACAAACTTCAGCCAGGAGATTATGCTAGAAGGGTAGCATTCTGTTAATTGCTTCTTTCTCAATATGCCAGCCAGAATGTTAGGAGAAACCCTGAAGGTGGACGAGGCCAGCTTTCCAATGAACGGTCTAGTGAGTTCATCTAATGTGTTGCATTATGCTCCACAAGGACAGCCACCTCGCCAATTTGTCTATCATGTCTATGATGTGCAGAAGTGGATAACTGTGTGGATTGGGATGATTGGCAGCCGAATAGTGGGCCCTGTCTTCGTAGTTGGCAATGTAAATGGACAAAATTACTTGGACATAATCAACAACACCGTCCGCCCAGAACTTGTGAGGTTGTACGAGCTTGTACGGGCACCAACGAAGATGGTGCACCAGCTCACAGTGCTCGTGTTGTCCATAATAGATTGGAGAATTTATTTCCCAACCGTGTGATAAGCATGGGTCATCGAGTGGAGTGGCCTCCAAGATCGCCAGACCTAACACCTCTAGACTTCTTAGGGGACACTTGAAGTAAATAGTGTATTCAGTTAAGCCCACCAGCCAGAGAGAGCTTGAAAGGCGCATAGTTGTAGAGGTTGTACGTCTTCGCCGGACGAAAATATGCTGTCGAGCAATTGAGAGTATGCGAGTGAGGGCACAGAGGTACATCGATCTTGGTGGTCACCAAGTTGAAAGAAGAGCTGGACAGTAAACTCTGAACTGGAATACGTGGGTATTTTTGCCTCTTTTATTTCACCAGAGAAAACATGACTGAACACTTGTATTTTATTGTTGTGTTGATCATATGAAGAATAAACCATTTGTAACTGAAATGTGGTGAGTTTTAATCGAATTCTTAATTTTGTGTTTCATTAAAGAGAAGTCAAAATGGGCACTTTATTTGATATCAATTTGAAGGGAAAATGTGGTGATTCATTTAAATTGCTTTGGGTAAAAAGATCGGTGCACTGTTGATAGAGGAGATTGAAAACATCACCCACCCAAGTAGCTCCACAATGAGAACTTTTTAAACAGAGTTTGGCAACACGGTTTCGCGATGACGTCACGGTGGCTACCAGTTTTGCCACGGATCTGGCCAGGCCTCTGACTGTGACAGTCTGACGATTCCCGTAATCAATTTTCACGTTCATTCATCACACTCAGTTTGGAGCTTCCGTGGTTGGGAATATTACCAGAGCTTCGACAGCTAAGGGACATAACAACGGCCCCATAATGCAGTGGACACACAGCAACCAGTTCTGCCATGTTTCTGCTAAGTCCGATGACGTATGAGATGGCAGAACATATGGCAGATGGCATTAAATGGCAGAACAAACTAGCCATGCAGTAGACATGGCGAACAAGACGGCCTGGAATAACATATGAATAACCTTTGACCCATGCCTTATAACTTGACCAATGAGTCACAGATGTCGTTAAATGTAATTTTATATGTTAATAACATTACAAGGATCATTATTGTTGAGTTTCAACTCAATCCAAGCATGTCAGGAATTTGACCTTTTAACCCCTATAATGTGACCCCTGGGTCACGGATGGGGTCAACTGTACTTGTTTTGCATTTATGATGTCACTGGCATTATTCCTGAAAAATTTCAGCTCAATCGGAGCTTGTTTGTAAATTTTGACCTTTGACCTTGAACTTTGACCTTTGGGGTCAATACTATCATAGACCTACCCTACTATTAATGTTACATCACTGTAGCAATAACGGGCTTTATCTGTGCTCTATAGGCTGAGATATAGCCAATTTGGTCTTATTTTTGGCATATTTTGACACATTTGACCATTTGACCCCCTTAATGACCTTTGACCCCAAAATAAAAAAAAAACACATCTACACAGCCGAAATGCATTGTTTCAGTTTGAATAAAAAAAAATCTGCATTGCTTAGTTCTGGAGATAAAAATTCTTAAAGTTATTTAGCTCAAAACCGGAAATGACCTGTAAATGACCTTTGATCCCAAAATAAAAAATACCTTGCAAACATTGGCTAACATACATGAATATCTGAAGGTTATGTCACTCTGCTATGTTTATATTTTAAGATAAAAATTTTGAAAATTTTTAAATATTTTTTGTTTTTGACCGGAAGTGACCCCTTAATGACCTTTGACTCCTTATTCATGAACACCCTATATGTAGCATGGGTCAGTGGATCCTCTGAACAAGTTTAGTTGATATCGGCATAATCCTCTAGAAGAAGATATTTTTGCCAATTAAATGACACATTTTGGCTTTCAGACCGGAAATGACCCCCTTAATGACCTTTGACCCCATATCCCTGAACACCCTATATGAAGCATGGGTCAGTGGTTCGTCTGAAAAAGTTTAGAGGATATCGTCATAACCCTGTAGAAGAAGATATTTTTGGCAATTAAATTATATATTTGATGCCTGTGGTCAGGTCAAAGGTCATACAGAGGTCAAAGTCATATGACATGAATCGGACGCCTCAGCGGTCATTTGGTATAACTCTGGTCAGAATACATCAAACCATGACTGAGCTAGATCGATTTGCTGCCAGAAAGAAGAAGAAAGAACTAGACCTGGGAACAGATCTAATTTACAAGACGGCCGTATTGGGAATGGATGGTGATCCCCTTAATGACCCCTTGAGGTGACTTGACCTTTGACCCCTGTAACTTCACCAATATGTCACAAATGTCATTAAATGTATTTTTACGTGTTAACAACTTTACAAGGATCAATATTATTGAGTTTCAACTCAATCCAAGCATGTCAGGGAATTGACCTTTTCACCCCTATAACGTGACCCCTGGGTCACGAATATGGTCAACTGTAATTTTTATGTATTTACGATATCCCGAGGATTATTCCTGTCAAATTTCAGTTCAATCGGAGCTTGTTTGTAAATTTTGACCTTTGACCTTGAACTTTGACCTTTGGGATCGACACTATCATAGACCTCTTCTACTATTAATGTTACATCACTGTAGTAATAACGGGCTTATCTGTCCTCTATAGGCTGAGATATAGCCAATTTGGTCTTATTTTTAACATTTTTTGGGAA